>CM065123.1:20182500-20427500 GCA_033026305.1 Cirrhinus molitorella | reverse complement strand
AGGGTACAAAAACATTTCTGCAGCACTGAAGGTCCCAATGAGCGCAGTGGCCTCAATCACACGTAAATGAAAGAGGTTTGGAACCACCAGGACTCTTCCTAGAGCTGGCCTCCTGGCAAAACCGAGCAATTGATTGAGAAGGGCTTTGGCTGGTGACCAAGAACCTGATGTTAGGGTTGGAGGTTGGAGGTATCGTTAGGGTTTTTTCGATACCGGTGCCAAATTGATACTTTTAAAATGGTACAGGTGCCAAAACAGTGCCTGAACTGATACTTTTAAAAAAGCCACAAAATGGTGGATGACACAAGAATATCTTTTTACTGAACAAAAACGTTCTTTAAATTGAACAACACATTAAAAGTTTAAAGTATACATTAATATTTATGTAAATACAAAAAACAACAATAAAGCCTAAGCCACCTAACCCAACTACAATAATTTAACAGCTTCACATTTCAGCAACTCTTTTGCAGAAATACTTGCCCTCTCTGGCAAAATACGACACCACTCCTGACTTATTGCATGTCCTGCACAGGAGAAAACATTTGCTGCACGTCACAGTGTCTAAATCTTTAAGTTAAGTGTTTAATGTAATGTTAGCTAGCTAAGCTAACAGCAGACCACCTGCTGCAGTCAGAGCAAGTATAAGGATAGTTGCTGCATTCACGCGCTTTTCGGATGGTCTCATTTCCCAACGATTTGTGCTTTCAATTCCAAATGTGAAAATGAACAGTAACTACAAAGACGCCTTGGGTTTGTATTATTAAAGCTTTCCGACGTTCACATGAGTTTTCTCATTCAGGAAGTAATTTTTCTGATCATTCTGACACCCTATGAATGAAAGTATTTAAATTTAACTAGCGATCATGCATGTTGATGAATCAATGCTTTTACATCTGTGCCATTGCATCAACAGACAAATATTTAAATCGACAGTTCAGGCATTTGAGTGGCACCAAAATGAGGCACCAAAATTCGCATTCTGATTTGGTCCGGTACATACCGGTCATACCGGGTTTCGGTACCCAACCCTACCTGATGGCCATTCCAGTGGAGCTCCGTGATCATATGTGGAGATAAGAGAAACCTACAGAAGGACAAACATCACTGCAACACTCCACCGATCTCTTTTTTTATGGTAGTGTGGCCAAACTCTATCCTCTCCTCAGTGAAGACACTTGAAAACACACTTGAAATTTGCACAAAAAAACGCACCTAAAGGACCTTTAGACTGTGAGAAACAAGATTCTCTGGTCTGATGAACCTCAATTCTATGCATCATGTTTGAAGGAAACCAGCTCTTCTCATCACCTGCAGAGTACCATCCCAAAAGTAAAGTGTGCTGGTAGCAGCCTCATGCTGTGGGGCTGTTTTTCAGTGGCGGAACTGAGAGTAGAAGAAAAGCTCAACACAGCAAAATATTGAGATAGCCTTAATGAAAACCCAGTCAAGAGCATTAAGAACTTCTTATTGAGCAGATGGTTCACCTTCCAAAAGGACAATGACCCTAAGCACACAGGAAGAGTGGTGCATAGACAACTCTGTGATTGTCCTTGAGTGGCCCAGCCATAGCCTGGGCTTGAACCCAATCAAACATTTCTGGAGAAACCAGAAAATGTGCATCTGCACCCATTCAACCTGACAGAGCTTGAGAGATGAAGAGATGAGATGAATGGGAGATAACTGCCAAATTATGATGAGCAAAGCTTGTAGCATCATACTCAAAAAGACTTGAGGCTGTAACTGGTGCCAAAGGTGCTTCAAAGTATTGAGCAAAGGCTGTGAATACTTATATACATGTGATTTTTTCTTTCTTTTTTATTTTTTAATAAATTTGTAAATATTTCAAACTTCTTTCATACTCTCATTATGGGGTATTGTTTGCAGAATTTAAGAAAATAACGACTTTAATCCATTTCGAAATAAGACTAACATAAAATGTGAAAAAAGTAAGTGCTGTGAATACTTTCTGGATGCTCTGTAGTGTGTAAAAACAGTGTAACTCAATTTAAATAATGATCTCAATTAACTGAATCTCTCAATTGTACCTCAAAGTACTTTATGAATTCTGAACCACAATTTCAACAAACCCACACATATGCAAATGGCTGTTCACTGACCTCCAGGTGGCCACTAAAGGCAGCGTGGTGCAGTGCTGTGCGTCCAGCCCGATCTGATACATTAACGTTGCTAAGCAGCGGCACCAACGCCTCAGCGCAGCGGACCGCCTTGTTCGCAGCAGCCACATGTAGAGGAGTCTGCCAGTTCTTATCGCGAGCGTTCACATCGGCAGAGTGCTTCAACAAAACCTGCACCGCCTCCTGCAAGACACAAGGTCACATGAAGAGTCCAGTTAATAAACTAGCATTACTTTTCATTTTGTTTCCTTAATGTGTGGTCACATATTTTTACAACTTTAACCAAAGTCACAATTAGTTGATTTGCACTTATGAGCCCAATTCAAAAATAGATCTAAGATCTAAGGTTTTTGCAGGTTTTAGGAGAATAAATTGAAGGCCTTTTAATGACCAAGTATAGATATACATATGTTCTCTTAAAGAATTAGTTCACTTCCTGAATAACAAAAAAGGTCAAACAACAATGTCGGATGATTTGGTTGGGGGAGAAAATGAGACTGCGTTTTTCACCCTACTCTACATTTTTACCAGAGTACACAGGCAAAGAACTGACCACATGTGACATTTCCAACGTGATAAAGCAACGCGTGAGGTTGTGCATGCGCATCACAGAGCTTTTTCTTTTCTCTTTTTTGTTTTTTTTTTTACAAAATGGCCGATCATTTCACTAGATAAGTCTCTTGTTCCTCAGCTGGGACCGTGTAGAGCCCTTTGCAGCTCCACTGAAACTGCCTTTAACCCATTGATCCCCATAGAAGTTCACTATATGGAGAAAAATCTTGGAATGGTTCCCTCAAAAACTTTCTTTTCAACTAAAGAATGAAAGACATGAACATTTTGGATAACACGGGGGTGAGTAAATTATCAGTTCAGTTTTTCAAACACACACACACACATATATATATATATATATATATATATGTGTGTGTGTGTGTGTGTGTGTTTTATACTAGCTTTTGCTCACTACTAAAAATGTTTTTATTGTGACCATTCTGTTCTGCAGGAAGCAGAGTTTAGGCAAAACCTACAGAATACAAGTGTGTGTCTCTGTGGTTGTAATACCTCGCTGCAGGATGCCACTGCGCGGTGCAGAGGAGTCAGCCATTTGTTGTCTTTGGCATTCACCCTTGCCCCTACATCACAAGCAAAACATGAATAACAGTATAACAATACATCAAAGCCACATCTGAAGACACCTGGAATCAAAGGGAGGAGATAGAAGCTTCAGAAAATACATTTCATTATGATGAATATTCCAGATACATTTACCCGATAAAATCAAGAGCTCTATAATCTCAGCATCTCCTAGGTAAGCAGCTGCGTGCAGTGGTGTCCTTTTTTCATTGTCCTAAAAGAAATAAAGAGCTTATTATAAATTGAATCATCCGCAGGCATGACAAAGTTGTTGTTGCTGTTTTTTATCTTACTTGTACATTCACATCCTCTTTCTTGAAAATGAGAGAGCGTACTTCATCCGGATCAACATTGAAAATAGCTTTTAGCAGGGCAGGCTGAAAGACAAAGACACGCATCAAGTCACACAACTTATACTGAGAAACGTGGACAAATCTGAACTGTGACCTACGAGGTGAACTTAAATGCATAGTCTGATATCATGCTTGCAATAACTGGGTATACATGTTTGAATCCCCTCCCCCCGAAGACTTCTGAGAGCAAACCAAAGCAACAACACCTTGAGGTAGTGTTGTCATGAGACTGCCTGTTTATTGCTTATGTAAGTGCACCCTCAAGAGTGATTCTAAATAAAACCAGCCTCTGCCTCCTCGTTTTGTCTTTTTGAGCTGCAGTGCAAATTGACACTTCATTCTTTAATCATGTCAATTTTCTTAACCTTACAATGATTTCAAATTTTGAAATGAGGAAACACTTTCCCTCTTATATTTGAAAATAGAGCATCTTCCCTTCTAATGACATGCAATGGTAAGCCTTTCTAAACCTGTTCTCCAAAAAAAAGTGTTACAAAAACAACTTGTTTTTATTTTACATCAGTTGAGTGTTTGAAATAACTTCCTTATGTGATCGGATGTAGCTTCGTATCACAGAATGAGGCAGACAATATATTCTATACTCATCCTATGCATATCAATTAGCAATGTCTTTAAAATATACTTAATCATTATAAAAATACACAAGATGGCTTGAAGAACACAGATAATGTATTATTGCAGATGAGTGTTTATCGTCCTTACATTTCATCATTCAAAATGTTTAATGTTATATCTTGTTTCTATTCGGTTACAGCGATAGTGATGCCTTTATCCATATTAGAGCAATCCTATTTTGCGGGAAAAATTGAAAAAAATAATACCTCTCTCAAAAGAAATTAAGCAGAAATATAATATATAATTTTCCAGTGTACAGAGGTTTACAGGGGTATTTTGTTGTCAATTTGTTGCAAAAAAAAATAAAAAATAAAAAACACTGATGTGGCAATCTATCAGAACCGAACCAACCCAAAAACCGTGGTTAAAAACTGAAGTACGCACTGAACCGTGGAATAACTGTATTGTTGCATCCCTACTACACACCATATTAAAAATCTACATGTTCACACAGTGACTGAACCAAACTCCATTTGAGGAATGATTAAATCCATGATCAGGTCGTTATTCCAGGAAAATGTGGTACATTTTTAACAGAAATTTACCAATTTTTAAGATTTCAAGTAATCAAATATTAAAACAAATGATCCCAAATTGTAGTTAAATGGGTTGTTTTAAACCTTGAAGAGAATCCCATCCAGTGAGGAAGCTCAAAATGATAACTTAAAAAAAAAAAAATCTATGCATCATTAATTAAAAGATGGATACAAAACACAGTGGCCTCCAACAACGTGAAGAAAGCAGATGGTGCAGACAGTGCAGATCTGCTCCAAACCAGCATGAGGTAATGCTGGATGCCAATGTTCCTCCCAGCATCAGAGCTTGTGCTACTGGTTTATCAAGGACACATGCAGTTAATTTTACATTTATCAATAAATATTTAGCCAGCTTTAACAAACAAAAAGAATGCCAATTCCAACAGGTGACAGAGAAGCCAAAAAAAACCACGAACGCATCCCTATCAAAGAAAACCACTGACACCAGTAAGGGCTGGGCGATATCGAATATTAGCGATAATATTGCTATAATTTTGACAACTACATAAAATTTGAAAATATCGTCAATACAGAATTTTTCAAATTCAAGCATACTATTCCAAAAGAACGCGATGAACATCCAATATTACGTTGCTTAGGTATTACAACGCAAGAGACGTGAGGTGGTGTCTTTTTTCACACATTAGCAAAATGGAGACAAAATATAGTTTCGTTAATGAAAACTATGACGAAAAATGCTCCTTGACGAGCTTTTTTCCCATGACTAAGGTGAGATGAAGATGCAACGATAATATGGTCAATAAACAAAAGCTATGACTATATCAATATGCAATTTCGTTGACTAAAATGTATTCCAAAAAAACAAAAACTTTACCAAAAACCTGTTTTTTCGTAAACAAAAAGGAGAAAATGTTATTGCGGACTGCTGTACACGTCTATATGACGAGAGCGTTAATGAGTTCGGTTGCCAGATATCAAGCGTTCAAATCCCCAAATCAGAGCTTCGCTGTTACAAGGATACATCTATTTCAGTTAAGCGATCAAAATGAAAGTGTCACTTTATGAGATCTTGACTGTATTGTTTGCGATCGCGATCACTGAATAAATGCACTTACTCAACTGCTATTGTTTGAATAGAGAAACATTTTGCAATTTGGAAGTATACTATTAGGAATTTCACTGTTGTAATATTTTACAGAATGTAGACAGAGAGTAGGTAAGCCTTTGGTATTAATTTATATATTTAAAAAGCCTATAATGAATCAGTACACTAGATGAGGTAAAATAAACCATGTATGAGTCCACATTGATCTTTGTTCATGGTGGTGGAGATCCATGAGGCACATTTCCCCAAATTTGCAAAATTAGCAAAGAAATAACTGTGTTCCAGGGTTTTTAGTGCCAGTGGGAACATAGTTTCATGCCAGACAGCTTTTTTTTAATTCAGAGTCAGTTGACAGACTTGTGTAGCTAAAACAAAAGTACTTATCCAGTTTAATTTCTCCAGTTGCACTTTCTGTACTTGTTTCGCAGTATACTTCCGTTACATACATGTGTTCATTTTATAAAAAGTAGTTAAGTGATCATTTGGTCTAGATTTTTTAACTGCTTAAATTTGCACTAAACATTTTGTAATTACTCTGTAACATTTTTTTTATGGGGGCAAAAGAAAAGCAGGTTTTTTATTATTTAAAAACAAATGCAAAATATATGAGATGCAAAAAAATACTGAGATTATATATCGAATATTGTAAAAATTGACAATATTGAGATACATTTTTTTATATATCGCCCAGACCTAGCAAAGACCCATTTCTTAAGTATCTTAAGTACCTTAAGTATATGACGTTCTTCCATACTTTATCATCACTTTCAACAAAACAAGAGCTGAGAACAATGCACGTGCCCTCCGCATCTCCTGCAGTACAGGCTTGCTGTGACTCATGGGAAATATGTGCACTATGCCCGAGTTACAGGAAGTGTTCAGTCACACATTCTTGAGTGTTGTGAAATGGGATGCAGAAAATTCTGATAACAGCCAAGTGTTAATTTGCCTCAGGTTTCGCACCACGCACTGCCCTTGAGCACAACAGCATCGACAACGCATTCAAATTACATGCGCAATATACAGGTTTGGAGAAGTTTCGTAAATCAGACGTCATATTAGATAGAAAAATACAAAAAATTAAAGATCTTAGTGTTCATCTAGCCAGATCTTCACTAGCTCATCTAAACTAGCTCATCTAAACCAGTTAGTCTCAGTTGAGGTTATCAGAGGAAGGACAAGTTCACACTGAGAGTCGTGAGAACATAACAAGCAAACGCTTGTGCTTGAAGAAAGCTTCGCTTGAAAAGACTCCTTCAGTGGCCCTAAGCCGAGACAAGGCTCTATTTGTCACATGTGGCCTGCGCTCTACTGCATGCATACAGGGTTTAATCGTCTATTCAAGCGATGCGATCGTGTTCGGTCTCCTTTAACGAGCTCCTCTAGTTAATGCCATCACCATGGAGATGAGCTCTTCTGTATCTCCTCGTCCTTCCTAACTGGAGACAGAGTGATGTAAACACGTGTACGTGCACAAACACTAAAACAATATGATACTGAACTCTTGGAGGTCAACTCAGAGAACAACAAACTGGTATGCCAAGGTCATGGGTTTGAATTACAGCAAACACCTCAAATACACTAAAAGTGCATAAGCAGGGCTCAATAAAACAATAAAAACAATAAAAAATGGCCTGAATGACATTTAGGACATTTCCTGTCACAGTTTATCATTTGCATGTTTTTAAGACAAACCAATTTAATAACTCAAGTAAATGTTAGCCTTTCAATCACATTTAGTACTAGAATTGAAATCTTTTCCATATCTTATCGCACTTGAATAGACAATTAAACACTTATGCCAAATTATGCACATGTGCGTCATTTATGTCAAATTGCTCTTCTTGGAAAGTATCTTCATAAATAGACATTGGTTATGTCTTACGTTAACAATAACAGTTTGGAAAGAAATCAGATCTGATGTATATGGGCCATTCTACAGAAGTTGGAAATGTTTTAAATGTTCTTTTTCCACAAATTTTGTATGTATGCAAATGTAATATCCCAGGTACATATCTCTAGTAATTGTGCAGTTAATTCTCATATTGTATTTTTTTTAGAAAGAATTTTCAGACATTTTTGGAAAATCTTCACCCTAAATTTGTCAACACTGTAATACAGTAATATATAATTTAACAAGGGTTATATTGACCTATTAAGATTTTCCTTTCATCTTCCTTCTAAATGTATTTTGTTCCATTTTATTCAAAAGTTTTCAGAGGTAAATCAATAATTACAATTCAAACAACTTTTGCTGTATTTTGCATCCAGTTTTTCACTGTAAAAAGCAAAAGGTCATACTGATACATGATCATACTGATACTTAAGGATCATACTTCAAACTTAAGGATTCATTTGTTTAAATATACATTGAACCAAACACTAACATCTTAAATGATAATTCAGTATACTTTATTTTTAACAAAACATCACGTTTTGGTCGTAACGGCATATTTGTAATGTTTTGGTAGTGACAACGTCATATTGCAGAATTTTAACTCATACTAAAACATTACATACTAAAATATTACAAATTTGCATAACTGTACTAAAATTATTCCACCAAATAAAGAATTGCGTTCCCTTTCATCGCTACTGAAACAATGACATGTTTCAGTCATGATTAGAGCAAGTTCAATATATTGTTTTACTGATATTATCGGCCAATATGAGCATGTCACAAATATATCGGTATCGGCGAATATGCCACTGATATTAATTATTTAAAAAAAAAAAAAAACATATAGACCTTTTTCCTGAGTAAACGATTGCCGCCATTATGCAGATGAAATGCTCCTAAATGATGTAGTTACTTAGTTTTTCCATTATTTGTTACTGGTGACCCAGTCACTGTAAAGATGCGCATGAGCTCAAACTGCTTCAAATTATCCGCGCAAAACCCACCTGCATCTATATTTGATCAGTATCGGCAACAAAAAACCCATATTGGTCAGGCTCTAGTCGTGACCGTTAACGGCAGTGACGATTAGGGTTGGGCAAAATTAATAGATTTTCTGACCAACCGTTTTTTTTAATTACGCCGATTCTCAAAAGCTGAACCAATCTTTTCCGGTATTTATATCAGCAAACGTTTAAAACAAGGTCTGATTAATGTGAATCTTATCATTGATCTTCTCCACTAGATGTCACCCTCTTATTTACCTTGTGCAAATACAACAGAGCCTGTCATTCATTCAGTGCTTTTGATGGAGATACTATTGACAAGAACCAAGAACAAAGCAATATGCATGAATTGCAGTGCTCAGGTAAAATGCTATAGTATATACTACAAATCTGCAGAAGCATTTGACATCACGTGTAAAGCGCTATGATTTCCGCAATTAATTAATGACTGGCAGATGGCACGACGCACTGTTAACATTGTTTACTACATACATACTAAAGCGCGGACAACGTTCGCTGTGTTTTCAGCTTCTGCCAAATCTCTATAGGATGATATGAACACACAATATTATCTCCAGCTGAAAGTAGCTTTTTACCGTTTCATTTGAGAAAAGTACTGTCATATCAAATACATAGAAGCTGCAAAATTCTTCACAGCAACCTGTCAAAATAAAACTTTAGTTTAACGTCAAAAAACTGTCAGAAATATATTACTATTTAGCAGTCTTAATACTTAATGTAACAACAATGCTACTACACTACTACTGAATATTAATAAATATTTTTTTTAAATAAGTAATCATATTTGTAATCATACATGTTTTCTTTTTCATTTTTACAGTAAACCTGTTGTGGAGCACTTTGTTTGCCCAAAAAAATAAAAGGGTTTAATTTTCATTTGATCAGAATAAATTAATTTAATGTTTTATGCCTTCATCCGATTACCAGAAAAATTAACATGTACATTTTACAGGGCCCTATTATTGTTTTAAAAAATATTGGTTTAAAATACAGGCCTGTGGCACATGGATACCTAGCACAGTTCTGAAGAGTTGTACACATAAAAATTAAACTTAATGTTAAGAAATAATTCCCCAAATAAACTGTTTAATTATAGAAAAATGGTGTGCGGTAGTGACATTCTTTAAAGTTACACACAAATTTTTCACACTTTTGAACACATTTACCTCAAAATGATGAGACCCATCTACTTTCCATTTAGCTATGAGAAAGAGGGTCACAAATATTTCCTGATCATAAATGTAGGAGTGTAGTTAAAGTCAGTCTCAGCCAATGGACTAAAACATACACGGTTTCGCCAGTGACAAAAATGTGGGACACATTTTTTTTTTATGTAAAGTTTCATAATTTACAAAGAAAACAGATTTTTTTTTTTTTACTAAAAAAAAAAAAAACCATTACAAATTTATTTTTAAAATAAACAATGAAATAAAACGCACAAATTATTTCAATATAATTGTCATAAGTTGAAAATTATTGTGGGTTTCAATAGATTTTAAAAAGGACCTTAGTAAACACCTAAGATTTGAATATTTAAATGTTTTTAAATGTGTTTTTTTGGTTGTGGGACAGCAGTTTGCATTAATTCTTTAGAACTGCCCATATACCTGATGTTAAATTCATAACAGTTAGGCGTTTGCTGTGATATTAAAATTGCTTAAAATTGCTATTGAAAATTGAAAAAATTGATTTACGTAAATCAATTGACATAACCTCATTCATTATTCATATTAGGTACAGCAATCCTAATAAACAGATACATAAATGTAAAAGGCTGCATTATTCCAAGGAAAATAAGAAATTACATGCATATAAAAACGCTAAACGTCACAGAAAAAAACAGCATCTCTCAACGTTTAATTATCCTGAGGAAAAAAGTATGTGACAGGTGAAAACTATGACGTCAGTAATTAAATAAAGCCTCTTTTGGCAGTGTCATCATTACAAAGGTCAACTGTCCAAAATATTTGATATCTTTAGACCACTTGTAAGGTCACTCTATTCCTAAATCTCCGATAAGCTGGCACATTTCATATGCAATACAAATGAAGTTCACATAACATGTTGAGATTGACATATCAACTGCAAAACCCAAATTCTCCCCAGATTTAATATTATTTTAATAGCTGCGACGCAGCTATTAAAATAATATTAAGCTTTAATTTAAAAGGTTTTTACATCACTGATAGGCGACCATTACACCTGTCGTTTACTCAGCAAAGTTGTCAGCTAATGAGGACTGACGTTGAAGTTATCATTTCATGTGTCTCTCAAATTCAAATCCATAAACAAAACTATTTAATCAACACCATCTCAGATATCTGTATTTTCATACCCAGCAATACAAAAAGATGTTAACGTTAATCATCTAACGTTAATCTTACAAGACCAACTGTTGCCCAAGGCTTAACACAACAAGTACGCAAAAGTCTTGTGCGATTTATTTATTACCTAACAGATTATTAAAAACAAATGGTGTACACTTCATTGGTCACAACCCATTATACTAAAATCGTGGGTCGCGCACATTTAGCTTAGCAACTATTAGCTACATTCCTTCTGCACGACATGACAAATACCTACAAATTACGTTTCACTCTCTTTTTTGCTTATTGCATAATATAACACGTCTTCGTCCTCTTAAACGGCTTTAGTTAAATGACTTTGGACAGTTTAATCGTCTGTGAGGTTGCTGGGTAGTTCACTAGCGTGTTAGCACTTATTAGCCTAACTCGGCTAGCTGTTCCAGACATCACTCACCTGGTCTCTAATTTTGAGAACCACCATGTTTCGATGCTCTCTTTGGCTCTCATGCAGAACTAAACCGATATTATTCACCACCACCACTTGAATGCTGATGTTTTGTTGTCGGTAATTCTAACGTTTCCAGTAGGCCTGGGGTTTCCTACTTGCCACTGATGAGCAGGGGAGAAAACTCCATAACATTACCGCCACTGCTGTCTCGCAAAGAACGGGGACGGTGATTGGCTAGAGAGTGGATTGAGCGACAGTAAAAAGAACGGCGATTGGTTAATAGCCAGATGGGGGAGATGCTTGGTTGTGAACTGTGGAACGTTGTTCTGTGTGTGTGCGTAGTGTTACAGTACGTTTCAGAGCAATAAAGGAAGAAGTACGTGTTTCTCCATTTCAAAGTGACTTCCACTTCACCTTTTAACAATGTTGTTGAATACAACAAATATACACAATGAATAAAATTTTAAAGTGATGGTTCATGGAGATTATATTAGAGTTACACAGTTGTTTCTTACAGTTTCTGTATTAGTCTAGAAAATACTTTAATAAGATTAAGGTGCAGGAGTTTTTATATGATGAATATAGTACGACAGACCCTCATCCTAAAAAATAATGCCGGGGGATTGTATAATTTTATAAAGACAAAAAATTATTATACACAAAATGTAGTAAATGTGACCCTGGACCACAAAACCAGTCATAATGGTAAATTTGATTTATACATAAGTTGAATAATAAGCTTTCCGTTGATGTATGGTTTGTTAGGATATGACATTTTTTGGCCAAGATACAACTATTTGAAAATCTGGAAAAAAAATCGAAATATTGAGAAAATCACATTTGAAGATGTTCAAATGACGTTCTTAGCAATGCATATTACTAATCAAAAAATTAAGTTTTGATATATTTTATAAAATCTATAATTTTGACCCATACAATGTATTTTTGGCTATTGCTAGAAAAATACTTGTGCTACTTTTTGTGGCTTAGGGTCACAGATGGCATTTATATTGCCATTGTATTCAAACTAAAGCAGTCTATTATCTGGAAAGTTCTGGAAAATTCTATTTTTTATAATAAATGCCAGTATAGTTATTGACAAAATTATTATAACTAGTGGCACAGCCTATGTCACTGTTAGGTTTCAAAATGCATGACTAATGAAACTGTCAAATTGTACTTAAGTGACTCAGTTCTATATGTAACAAAATGTAAAAAAAAAAATGAAACCAACTTGATATGTTATTTAGCTTTTTTCCTCATTAGGTCATCACTTTGTGTTACAGGAAATACATAGAAATGTTTTCATAGGTCTGTGCAGAAAACAATGAAACCGGTTCCTTGAATTGTTCCTTAAAAGGAACAGCTCATCAACTGATAGTTGCTATAGAGTAAATGAAAGTTGTGTTAGAAAGTTGTGGTAGATAAGAAATAGGTAGATTCAGTTTAACTTTATACATGCTGAGAAGTTGTGTAAATAAAAATGCAACAACTTGTTAATTGAGTGTTTATATATTTACAATAGCCTAAAGAGACAAAGAGAGATAATACAAATTCATTTGGATTGAACAAAGCTTTAAATTGCTTTACATTTAAGATGAGCGTTAAATAATCGAAGCACAAAGAATCTAGTTTCATTGTGGTGCACCAGATGACGCTAAAGGTGCATTTAAGATTTTACAAATACTTCTCAGTGGCTGTTCTCTTGTGTCTAATACACCGCATTCAGAGCAAATTAAGTAAATAAACAAACAAACAAACAAACTAGCATGACTTAGCCTACCATTTAATGTAATACCAGCGACTTATATAAACATTTATGGGTTTAAAACATTTAAATAGGTATTAAATAAAACTAATCTTGGCTAGAAATTTCGCTGCTCGCTCGCTGTAAATTAACAACCTAATCCACAGCAGGTTTGTTTTCGTAATGCTAATCATTATCCCAACATCTGCGGTTACAATGCATAGGAATGACAAAGGTGAACAGCAGCTAGCGAATTAACTGGATTATAGATAGATGATAGATAGATAGATAGATAGATAGATAGATAGATAGATAGATAGATAGATAGATAGGTGTTTTTGACATATCAGGACACAAATTTGTATAATGACGTGTATGACATATTATTACAAGGAGAGGGTGACTTATGAGGACATTGCCCCATGTCCCCACTTTTCAAAAGGCTTATAAATCATACAGGATGAGTTTTTTTGAGAAACTAAATGTGAGGGCTAGGTTTAGGTGTTGATGGTGATATTATGAATAATAGCCCCATGAAGTATTACATATAGTAATACTAATGACAACATATGTTGCTAATGACAACATATGCCACTTTGGCTATTTCTTGGGGGAGTTTAATTTCATCAAAACAATATTTCCACAGACACAAAAACATTTGCGTCATCACCAACATTACAGATTTTTTTCCCGGAAACACTAAATTAGATTAATTAACCTCAAAATCTGTT
Source organism: Cirrhinus molitorella (assembly GCA_033026305.1). NCBI lineage: Eukaryota > Metazoa > Chordata > Actinopteri > Cypriniformes > Cyprinidae > Cirrhinus > Cirrhinus molitorella. Next base: position 20,413,480 of record CM065123.1, on the reverse strand, counting down.
TAAACAACAAAATTTAGAAGAGCGTAGCAATAAATCTGTTGAATGAGATTAAGAATGAGAGTTCAACCATTTAATCATTTAAAGGGCTGTGTATACTTTTCTGTAAATAACGTATTTGAAGTCAAAACTTTAAACATTGTGATAAATCTGTTAGTTAGTAGTTTTGGCATCATTTGCAGAATACTTTTATTAGAAACAGGCATTCACATTGAAGATTCACAGAATTAAGCAGTATAGATGACAACCCTAATGAAAGCTTCATTACTTGGAAATTTCTGTGTGTTCAGAATCAAACCGGTGAAGAATGTAAAGAATATGGCTAAGCTGTAATGAATGCATTTTAGCCACTGTTGTTAAAGCAACATGATGCTCAGATATGGAATGCAGTGACATATGATACTTTATACAAAAATAAGCCAACAGTGAAAACATTCCTTTCCCCATGATATTACTAAGGGGCTCATTAGTGATGGTTAGGGAATCGGCCTTGTAACTGAAAGGTTGTGAGTTCGAGTCCCAGGTCCGGCAGGGATTGTCGGTGGGGGGAGTGAATAACCAGCGCTCTCCCTTCCCTCAATTCCACAACTAAGGTGAGACCCTTGAGCAAGGCACCAAACCTCAAACTTCTCCCAGGGCGTTGCAGCGATAGCAATATGGCTGCCCACTGCTTCGGGTGTGTGTTCACGGTGTGTGTGTGTGTGTGTGTGTTCACTACTGTGTGTGTGCACTGGGATGGGTTAAATGCAGAGCACAAACTCCAATGGGTCACCATACTTGGCCACACGTCACGTCCTGTCCTGTCATTTCCTAAAAAACATCAGTAAAACATGCAGTAAAAACATCATTAACTATGTCTCATATGAGGTTTGCCTCCGACTCTTTTCACCATCTGTTAAAATTATGCCGCATACATTTTGTTTTGCATCAAATCTGTATCTGTAAAGTCAACAGCAGTCACTGAGAACCAATAAATCTCTTCTGTGTGTTGCATGTTGTGCACATGTTCATTCTTAGTTACTTTATGACTTTATTTTGTCTCTCCTGACAATCATGAATGAATATAAAAAACTAAAACAGACAGAAAAGTGATTTATAGATTTGTAATGTAATGATGTGTCTTTAAAAGGCCCCCTTAAAAGGTGTCCTGACCCATTTGTTTTTAGTCCCCAAATCCAATTTAAAACTTAATAGGATTTATTAACTGAAAGGCCTTTAAGAAAAAAAAAGAAAAGAATGAGACATGTCTAAAGAAAAGGAAAAAGAAGAATAAAGAAAGAAAGAATTAAGCCGGTTCTCAGTGCAGATATTTTCTTTTAGAAGAGAAGTGGTAGATACAGATTCATTATTCAATGGATATTATGACAGAATTCAGAGAAATTCTTCAGATCATAAAATAAATAATAAATAAAATAAATTATTTGAAAGCTTTATTGACCAAAAAACTCGAATAAGATTAAAATAGAATTAGTAGTAGCAGTGGTAAAAGCAATAACTAAGAAATAATAACCTGCAAATATGCTATTTGTAAACATTTATTGTTTAAATATGAAATTATGCTATAGACTGTACATTATTATAATAAAACTTGTTACATCCACATAATTAGTCAAAACTTTAAATTAATAGGGATAAATAATACATAATACAGTAAAAATTGCAATAATAGTTACAATAATAATACAAATTTTCTGTTTTGTACTTGCCAATATTTTCAGCAATAAAATTATATTTGTTATATGTTTGTATTTTTATATTTTAAGTTGTATTATTATTATTAAATGCCAAAAATATTTTTCATTAAATGTTGTTTTATATTTTAATAAATTATTTATACATTTATCTTATTTATAATAATTTATAAATTATACTTTATATATTTTTTTAGAATTTATTATAATTTATTCAACTCTGTTCATCAGTAAAGTAATTCAAGTGGTCGAAAAAGTATGCTAAACTTACCGATGCATGTTGTAACTTGCGTGTGGACTTCTTTATTCAGCTTATACATTTAGCTTTTGTTACTGTAATAAAACTAGTGGTAATTATGGTTTACGATTACTACATTTTACAGTAATAACTATACTATTTTCTCCCTTACAATGATAAGTTTAGCATGTTTTGGGTTATTTAGAAAAAGTACCTAACTGCATAGCCTGCATGACATAACAGGAATTTTAGAAAGTGGTTAGCAGGTGGTTAGTGGGAGGGAGGGGCTCTGATCGGACTGTCAAAACCAAACATTCGTCTGTCACTGACTGCACAGAGACTGAGTTAGTGCAGGGCTGTCAAACTAACAAAGTTAGCTAGGACTAGTGTTAGGATGATATTAGTAAATGACAGCTGACTACAAAAACATACCGGAGAGCAAAATGTGCGTTTGGTTGAGTGGCAGCTCAGCTACAGAAAGTTAGACAAAACTTAGCTAACGTTAGATTGACAGATAGCTTGTCAGTTTAGCTTAGCCATGACAGGGACGTGTTTATACCTCTCTCATGTCAACCACTGGGCTTCAACTGTGGACTAACACAGGGAATGCTTGGAATTCAAAGAGCACTCAAAAGTTTGTAAGAGTTTAGTTTATTTGGGCAAAAAGCTAACCCAAGGCAGATTAAGGTTAGCCTGCTAGCATCGAGTAAAACCACTGACTAACCACAAATCTGTTTCTGTGGGAATTATGAGCACCAGTAATACTTATGCAAGTCGCAAACGGAGGAAACCTGCCCAGAAAAGGTAATAAATCATTGTTTTACTAAGGTCATGCTTAAACCTATGCACTGTCAGTTAGCTTGTTTATCTAACGTTACACCTAACAATTAAAAGAAGACAAGTGACATCATTGCATAGTGAATATTTGTTTATAGTTGAATCGGAATATTTATTAATTTCGACTCAACTTTGTGCAAAATCTAGCAGGTTCTGTGTGGGGAAAATTAATGAGCTGTCTAGCTAGACTAGACCGCATTTTTGAACGTCATGAGTGTGTTTGACTTTTTAGGGTAATTTAGCTCAGTTAGCTGATTTACATCTGCCACATGACAGACTAACTAATCATTCGGGTTATCCATTTATCTTTGGCTGCAATATATTGAATTCCTATTTCTGAATAGGATATCAATAACTAATATAAACAAACGAACAAGCAAATAAAAAGCAATTTAACTTTGCTCAAATAAACGAAATGATAAACGAAGAGACAGAGTTTAACCTAAACCAGGATTAGGCCATAGTTCATTTAAGATATTTAAGTAATTTTTATAAAGGTGCCTTAAGAAAAAAAACATTACTGGTGTGCATCTTGAGACAAAACAAAGGCACTAATATATTTTAAGATCAGTACGTGCAAGTTTCTTTCAGGTGAAACAGCTCAGGCTTACATTTTAGCCTAGGACTAGGCTTAAGCCATGTCTGTCAAACCAGGGGCAAAAGTTTATTCCTTATTCTGAATTTCTATAATGATATGTTTAACTGTATTTAATTAAATCCAGTTACCAAAATGCTGCAAATGTCAAAATACATGCTACAACTTAAAAATAAATCTTTAATGACAAATATTCTTTTTCATAAATGAAATTCATGGAATATACAGGGGTTGGACAATGAAACTGAAACACTGGCCAATATAGTGTTGGAGGATTCATGGCTATATTTGCGAAACCTGGTAGCCAATCTTCACTTATTGCACATTCCACCAGTAAGAGCAAAGTGTGAAGGTTGACAATGTGCACCCAATGGTTCAGACATTGTACCCTAAAGGTGGTGCCATGTATAAGGATGATAATGCACTAATACACACAGCAAGACTGGTGACAGAGAGGTTTGATGAACATGAAAGTAAAGTTGAACATCTCCCATGGCCTGCACAGTCACCAGATCTGAATATTATTGAGGCACTTTGGGATGTTTTGGAGGAGCGAGTCAGGAAACGTTTTCCTACACCAGAATTACATAGTGACCTGGCCACTGTTCTAGAAAAGGAATGGCTCAAAATCCCTCTGGCTACTGTGCATAACATGTATTTTTCAATCTCCAAACGAAATGATGCTGTATTGGCCACAAAAGGAGGCCCAACACCGTACTAATTGTGGTCTAAAACCAAGTGTTTCAGTTTCATTGTACAACCCCTGTAGGTGTTCAGTGACCCTCTTACCAAAATATGGGCCATGTCTAAATACAGGTCTGAAATAGGTGCAATTCTTGCTTTTGAGGTCCACTTTTCTGCAAAGTTTAGCTCTAACCCTAATCAAACGCACCCAAACAAGCTAAATGAGGCTCTTGATTGAATTCTAGAAGGTTATAGACGTGAGTGTGATCAGGGAAAATCTGCAGGAAAGTGGTTCTTGAGGGCCAGAGTTGGTCTAAAACCTTGATTTTCTGATGTCTAATAAAAAACCTAATCTATCAGAATAAGTAACAAAGTTGTGAAGCATTAACAAATCTGTCACACATTAGGGACTGACTAGTTGATATGAAATGGGTCTGAATTCACAAGCTGTTGGTAAACCATCGAGAGCCAAATTTCCTTCCCTAAACTCAAAACTTAGCTTAGTATCAGTTTTATACGTGAATGAAAAATATCTGTTTTTACATTAGTGCACTCCTAGAGCAAAAATTTACAGATAACGTACTCACCCCATTTTCATCCAAGATGTTCATGTCTTTTTTTTTAACAGTCGTATAGAAATTGTTTTTTTGAAGAAAACATTTCAGGAATGATGCCCATACAGTGGACTTCTATGGTGTCTGCGAGTTTGAACTTCAGAAATGCAGTTTAAATGCAGCTTCAGAGGGCTCTAAACCTTCCCAGCCCCACAAATGCTCATCTTGTCTAGCTCTGCGATGCGCATGCATACTCTGTGCACTCTGGTTTAATACAGTTAGGGCATATCGAAAAGTCCCATCTTATTTTCTCCTCCAACTTCAAAATCGCCCTACATCACTGTTCTACATCACATTACCTTTTTTGCAAAAGGCGTTTGACCTTCTTTGCACGTTTTCTTTGTAAACACTGGGTCGGTACTTCTGCAGTGGATGTAGGACGATTTTGAACTTGAGATAGAGATAGACAAGATAAGCATTTCAGGTTAAAAAGTATATAAGTTTTACATTTTGTAGAAAATGACAGATTGCTTCACTAGATTCTAGTGAAAAGACCCTTCACAAGACCCTTATTATTGCCTAGGATCGTTTAGAGCTGCATTTAAACTGCATTTTCGAAGTTCAAACTCGTGGGCACTTTAGAAGTGCACTATATGAAGAAAATTCCTGAAATGTTTTCCTCAAATAATATAATTTCTTTACAACTGAAGTAAGAAAGACATCTTACATCTTACAGTAAATTATCTGTAAATTTTTGTTCTGGAAGTGAACTAATCCTTTAATGTAAACACACTTTTGGGTAGTGGAAAACTTCCATCAAAGTGTGAAATTATGATAGTCTGAGTGTCCTGTCATATGCTACTCTGAAAATGACAGTAAATCAGAATGTATTCTCTTTTTTTAGTGTGAAGCAGGCTCCTCCTGAATGTGTCAAATCAAATCCATCCAAACGACATCGGGACCGGCTGAATGGAGAGTTGGACAGATTGGCCAGCCAGCTCCCCTTCCCACAAGAGGTTATATCCAAGCTGGACAAACTCACCATACTGAGACTAAGTGTGAGCTACCTGCGGACCAAAAGCCACTTTAATGGTAATGCATGATGAACAGAAGCTGCGCTTATTTTTGGATGTACAGTGGTGACCAAAATTATTAGAACACTAGTAATTTCGACTGCTAAAAATCAACAGCCAGTGATCCACACAGATCTGATCTCATCATCATCCATTCTGTCTGGAATGACATGAAGAAACAAAACAAACTGAGACAGACTAAATCCAGAAGAACTGTGGTAACATCTCCAAGGTGCTTCAAGAAACCTACCTGCAAAATCTACAGTACTGTTGAAAGTTTTAGACACTTGTGCAAAAGTAATGTCATAAATAGAATTTCTTAATCAATTAACTTCTATTAACTAAATTAAATCAACATTTGGTATGACCATCCTTTGCGTTTAAAGCAGCTTTTGCCCTAGGTACACTTGTGCATAGTTTTTCAGGTAGATTTGCAGGTAGGTCTCTTAAAGCATCTTAAAGACATTGCCACAGTTCTTCTGGATTTCGTCTGTCTCAGTTCGTTCTGTTTCTTCATGTCATTCCAGACAGACTGGACGATGATGAGATCAGATCTCTATGTGGAGCACTGGCTGTTGTCAGACTCCTTGTGCAAACAAAAATATCACTGGATTATTACAATTAATGGCAAAATGATTGTTTGGAAATGTAAACTGATATTTCCTACTGACACTGATACTGTTGAAATAATTAACATAAGAAGTTTACCTGGCTTTAGCCAACAAGATTTTGCCCTCAGCATTAAGATATGGAAGTAGGACAGAGCAGTGCATGCAAGCAGTTCCTCCTTTTGTTTGCGAGAGATTGAGTGCTTATCACAGGACATCCCGGTCTCTAAGCAGTTTTATCTCCGGATGACCCATATTTGGATAACACAAGGAATATCCAAAAGAATTGCTTTGTGATGTTATAATAGTAAAAAAATGTGGCCGGATGGTCTTTGTTCTGTTGGGATGGATAGTTTTTTGTTTTTTTTCTTGCATCTGGCCGAAAACATTGTGTGTATGAATTACAAAATTCAAAGCGCTAATTGTGCACTGTTTGTACTTGAAAAGAGATTATATAGCGCTATAGAGTTACAATATGCATGCAGGGCTCAAGAGTAACAATATGCTGATGGCCTGGGGACAATCCTTAACATTGTTGTTGAATTCTGCTGATTTAATCTAGCTTTTTACAATGAATAAGGTCAGATTTGTTGAGATTACAAGAATGGGTTATGATAGCTACGCTTTAAACAGATAATTAATGTTTTGCATTACGGGTCGACAAATATGTGTTTTTCAGGGCAGATACCAATTATTACAGATTAAGTAGACCGATAACCGATAGGGGTGGGAATCTCTAGGCACTTCACAATTCTATTTGATTACGATTCAGAGGGCTGTGATGCGATTATAAAACGATTATCGATGCATCTTTTGTTTTAATACAGATTTTCTTTTTTCTCACTGTCTGACTATCAAAGGAAAGTATCTGTAAGGAGCAAGTCAGCAAGGTTACAAAGAAACAACAGGAAATGAAACATGTGCCTGTAGCAGCATTCTTGTAGCAAATTAATGCAGACTTAAGCCTATTCTGAACCACTGACAAAATAATAGTCTTCCAATCAGCATCCTTCTGTTGTGTGCATAATGAGCAATCCTTCAGACAAAAACAAAACAAAAACATTTTGTTGTACCAAAAATCACAAACTGCTTTCACATAGAAATTTAGAATTCTGTACCAGCAGCTCTCCACACTTTATGGCCTTTTCACTACGCTCTAAACGGGCTGTGCTCAACCCAGCGGCAATCGCAGTGCATTCCGAGTCCTGTGTGAAAGGGAAATTGGAGTTCCACCTCTTGCATTCCATCAACATCACATTATCAATTAACATTCAGAAACAGAAAATTGATTTTTGACATTTGTGAATCAATGCAGAATCGTCAGTGTCCGCATCGCAATGCATCTAAGAATCTAAAATTTCCCCCACCGCTAATAACCGATATTTTGAACCAATATATACATGTCTGGTGTAAAAATGAAAGTACGCAAAATATCAGTACGCATAATATATGTAAAATCACCATTTAGTAGGTAATATACAGGTGCATCTCAATAAATTAGAATGTTGTGGAAAAGTTGATTTATTTCAGTAATTCAATCTCAGTCCATTCCTTGTGAAATTCACCTAAATTCTTGAATCAATTTTGGTTTGACAAGCCTCTCAAGGCTGCGGTTCTCTTGGTTGGTTGTGCATCTTTTTCTTCCACACTTTTTCCTTCCACTCAACTTTCTGTTAACATGCTTGGATGCAGCACTCTGTGAACAGCCAGCTTCTTTGGCAATGAATGTTTGTGGCTTACCCTTCTTGTGAAGGGTGTCAGTAATTGTCTTTTGGACAACTGTCAGATCAGCAGTCTTCCCCATGATTGTGTAGCCTAGTGAACCAAACTGAGAGACCATTTTGAAGGCTCAGGAAACCTTTGCAGGTGTTTTGAGTTGATTAGCTGATTGGCATGTCACCATATTCACAATTTGTTGAGACAGTAATTTGGCGGGTTTTGTTAAATGTGAGCCAAAATCATCACAATTAAAAGAACCAAAGACTTAAACTACTTCACTCTGTGTGCATTGAATTTATTTAATACACGAGTTTCACAATTTGAGTTAAATTACTGAAATAAATCAGCTTTTCCACGACATTCTAATTTATTGAGATGCACCTGTATATATATATATATATATATATATATATATATATATATATATATATATATATATATATTTATTAGGGGTGTAACGATACACGTATTCGTATTGAACCGTTCGGTACGAGGCTTTCGGTTCGGTATACATTACAGACCGAACGATTCGATTCGTTGTACTAATCCTATTACATTTGGAAAATAAAAGAACTTACAGTGTGTGAAATATAATGTTCTCAGTGCCACTGTACTCTACAAGGCAGCCCAAACGACGTAACAGACAAAGTGATGTCTGCCTCTCCCACTCCCAACGAAAAACACAATACTCCAGTATAGGGCTGTGCCAATATTCGGACGCGACATCATGCGCATCTCGTCAGTAATGCCGGTTCTGTGATTAGTCGTAAAGCTCATTCACGTGTTTATTCATACAGCCGCGTTTACTACACAGAGCCGTAGTTCACTGATAAGCTACGAAAATATCGCCTTCATTATCGCAGGCAATACATATAATGCATGCGAAACTGCGTAGCTTGTCAGTGAACTACGGCTCTGTGTAGTAAACGTGGCTGTATGAATAAACACGTGAATGAGATCGACACAGCCCTACTCCAGAAGGGGTTGTGGTGGTGAGGTAGTTCGTTAGAATTTTCCTCGCTTTTATTCGCTTTTAAACATTGTAAATGCACGTTTTAGTTTCACTTTTGAATAAGCGCCAATTTCACGTCAATTGATTGAATTGACAACAACAAAACAGTACGGCAAACTCACTTATATTAAACATAGAATGATTAATGTATTAACAAACCAATGCTTATTTGCTTAGCTTTTAGGCTATAGGCCTAATATAAAATAACAAATTACTTACAGTTTAAATATAAAACACTGATACTCCAAAGTTTAAATATAAAACAAAAATACTCCAAAATCATCTAAGATAAACAGCAAAAGTCTGAAATATTTTTAAAGAAGGCAATTTTGTATTTCTTTTTGAAACTAAATATTTAGTTAACTTCTTGTTTTTCTCACACCACTGGTCAGCTCGACTCTCTCTCTTCATGTGATAAATGAAATCTGACTCCTGCCACTGATCTGAGATGCATACTTCATGATGTTAGTTTTAATAAATAAAAAATGTGTACAAATTTCTTTCTTTTTGCTGTATGAAAATGTACCGAAAGGTGACACCACTGTGTCGTATCGAACCGAACCGTGAATTTTGTGAACCGTTACACCCCTAATATATATATATATATATTTTTTTTCAAATTATATAGATAATTTTTTATATAGATAATGTTTTTAAAAGTGGCCTAATGGTTAGAGAGTTGGACTTTTAACCGAAAGGTTGCGGGTTCAAGTCCCAGGTCCAGCAGGGATTGTTGGTGGGGGGAGTGAATTATCAGTGCTCTCTCCACCCTCAATACAACGACTGAGGCGAGACCCTTGAGCAAGGCGCCGCAGCACTGGCTGCCCACTGCTACGGGTGTGTTTTCACGGTGTGTGTGTGTGTGTTCACTACTCTGTGTGTGCACTTAGATGGGTTAAATGCAGAGCACAAATTCAGAGTATGGGTCACCATACTTGGCTAAAAGTCATGTCCTTTCCTTTCCTTTTTTCATTTCCTTTTTTTTAAAAAAAAAAAAGCGAAGTAAAAAAAAAAAAAAAATTATATATTTCTTTTATAAATTATGAAACTCGTGTTTTCATGTCACTATCGAAACAGTGTATGTTTTAGTCCATTGGCTGAGACTGATTTTAATTACACCCCTACATTTATGATCAGGAAATATGTATGTGTCCCTCTCTCTCATAACTATAGCTACATGGCGTATAGAGAGGCCCCATGATTTTGAAGTAAATGTGTGTAAAATTATGAAAAAATCTGTGTGTAACTTTAAAGAATGTCACTACCGAACACCATTTTTTTAATATTAAATGTAATAATTTAATATTTTTATATGTGTACAAAGGTTCAAAAGTATCTAAAATTGTCACTACTGAAACAGTCACGACCGAAACATTTTGAAGTTTCGGTAGTGACAAAAGGGAACACATAATCCTTTTAATTGGGGGTATAAATAAAGATAATTTTGAACAGTTATGCAATTTTTTGGTATTTTTAAATGTTTTAGGAGTGTTTTAGTATGTGAGTTAAAATCTGTAATGTGATGTGGTCACTACCAAAACATTACTGTCACTACCGCAAATATGCAGTCACAACCAAAACCTGGGATGTTTTGTCAAAAAACAATACTAAATTATCAACTAAGATGTTATCATGGTGTTTGCTTTAATGAATATTCAGACTACTTTTTGCCTTTTACAAAGAAAAAAAAAAACTTTTGAATAAAATATAATAAAATATATTTACAAGGAAGATGTAAGCAAAATCTTAATAGGTTAAATAACCTTTTCTTATTCAATTTTATATTACTGTGCTTCTGTATTAAATTTGGGGAGAGGACAAATATTCCAAAACTTTCTGAAAATACAATATGAGAATTAACACAGTGGACTACTTGCACAACTACTTCTGCGTTCTACTTGTTAAGGCTCGGTTGTTTCCGGTCCGCGTTTAGCACACGTACATACTTATGAGAACGCAGATTATTACTACATTTTAGGACTGGCATTGCTTTAAAAAAACAATTAATCATATTATCTGAGTTAACATGAATTATCTACAACCTGCTGAAATGTTACTATAAATATATTTCTTTTTTTGTATGTGCATTATGAATAATAAATATATTTCCCCACTAACCTGCCGCATTCTCATGAACAGTATTTTTCTTTTGCTGATCATATTTCATACCTGTTGAATGTAAAGTTTGAAATGGGTTTGACTGATATGGTTTAACTTAAATTGCAATTTTCAGGTTTATTTGAAGTAAAACATTGCTATTTTGTTTGTGTGGATCGGTGCTCTTACTCCGAGCCCCTACTGTTTATTTCATTGTTTAAAATGCGGTAAGTGCCTCATTTAACAATGTCAAGTACTTAAATATGTTTTTAACAACACTGTGAATATTCATATTTTGGCATTAGACTACAGTGAAATGATGACCCAGAATAGTCACTAAACATATTTAATACAGATAAATAAAGGTTTATTATGAGCTTATTCATCAGATCTCACAAACACTGGAGCATTGACTCCCTGTGGTGAAACAATCACGTATGATTACCAGCCACCGCTTTCTTAGATCGGTTTATGTTGGATTAAAACTTAACGTTTCGTTGAGTTTGGAAAATTCTGTATACAGTAATCATCAAAATATGTCTTCTCTTGTCTCTGAAAATTTCGGATTTTGAAATCGTCCCGCGAACTCTCATTTTATTCGGCGTTAAGTCAACTAGATGATTACAGCACATGAAAATGTACATAACCGGAAATAACCGAGCCGTAACATTTCAAAGCGGAAGTGCGTCACGAGGCTCAGCGCAAGTAGTCCATTACTTGAAAGGTGTACTTTGGATATTATTAATTTGTGGGGGATAAATATATATATATATACACTATATATATATATATTTGATCTTTGAAATGTTATTAATTACCTTATTTAATAACAGTCAGAATAGACTCTTTATAGAGTTTAATATCAGCGTTTAGGTGGTATATGCATGTATTTCAGACAAGCTTTGCACAGTTATGCTCTCATGGGGGCAGTTGTACATCCTTATTGAGGTTTATAAAGGCAACAGTCCAAGTTTTGTTAAGCAAGAAGCTGACAAGTGGAAAAAATACACAGAGCCATTTTCCAGGGAAGTTACTCAATCATTATTTAGGAAATTTGGCAATCTGAAAAAAACATAAAAGGCTGAGAATGGTCGCTGAATGAATTGAAATTCACACCTGATTTCTCTTAACTTATGTTCTTCCCTCTATCCTGACTAATGCAGAAGTGTGACCAGCATTGAACGGATTTCATGAGAAACAGGCTAAGCAGGAGTGCTGATTGTTGCGTGTGTGTTTTGTGTGTAATTACTCCCACTGTCTGGAGGCCAGTCCTGGGGAGGGTCTGGGTTTGCGTGAGTAATTGAAACAGACTCGTTGACCTCTTGACTTTGGTGAAAGGAGTTACGAAACAAATGTTTGATAGTTACTGGCTCCAGCAGCAAACTTTGACCTGAGGTGCTGCGTAGCATCAAAGACCCTGCCAAGGTTTGATGTGAACCAGTGTGTGCAGATCTTTAGGGCCAAACATTGACAGACATTGCATGGGAAGAGTGTAAGAACAGCCTTTGAGATATGATCTTAATGTTTTACTGGCACACACTTTCAAATCCAGCGGGTTGTTGACACAATGACTAATACTCACCTTTTAATCCATTAATGTCATCTAGTAAATGCAGGCTATGGATAGAGTCATTGTTCTCAATAGAAATGAGTTTGCCTGACAGAACTTCTTGCCATTTTTAAGAGTTAATGTCTAGTACATACATGGCAAATTGAAGAATTTAAGTTCACAGTTGTTATTTGATCAATTAATTAGTTAGGGTCACATTTTTAATACATTTTATTTATTCAAAAGGATATTTATTTGATTTTTATAATAAACACAGCTTGAATACAGCTCATCGTTGATGTCGGGGTAAAATAACTTTCCTGCAATCATAATGAAGAAAAAAAAACATACATTTCAAATAATTCATTTTAGTAAAAATTATTATTATTTTTTTTTTTTACTTTTTACCTTAAAATATACTTGTTTTCTTTTGTCAACTAATGAAAATGTACACTCACTTGTATTTCAGTTGTAAAGAAAATGTATTATTGTTTTTTTTAAACTTACCGTGTGTTTAAAACTAGATTAAAAAAAAAAAATAAATAAAATATATATATATATATATAATTTTCTTTATTATTATGGGCAGATACTTTTACAGATATTGCCCTTGGATGTCATAACCACTCCATTAGCAAACATATCATGTGATGTGTACCAAGCACAAGTGTATTGTTAATCACTGGACATTATAATTTACTTTCAGTTTTTGGTAGTTCAGATGCCAGCAGCTCCACATTTCAAGCCATTGTTATACATTACTTCAAATTTCCCTCAGTTATTACTGATGCAGGAAATTCTTTTCAATACCGGATGTTTTTTAATTATGCCTGATCAAGTACCTTCATATGATATAATTACATATCACAAACTGTTATCCATAACTTCCTCATCATGTCTTTGATAAAGAATGTGTATGGTCTCTTTTAGCTATTGTGCAGAGCCACTTTAATGCTTGTTTGCTGTTGCAGTGACCCTGAACTCAAAGAACTCCAACCAGCTAGCAAATAACACTAAACCACACATTCAGGAGCTGCCAGAGGGAGAATTGTTGCTACAGGTGAGCTCATATGTGTCCTGTGAAACCATAATACTTGAATCAAACAACACGGATAGTTTTAGATTGATTTAGAATGCAATTTATTAACAGTATAACTTCATTTTACAGGCTATAAATGGCTTTGTGTTGGTGGTTACCTCCAATGGCACAATTTTCTATGCTTCCTCCACTATTGATGACTACTTGGGGTTCCAGCAGGTTTGTACTGGTTTGCATATATATTGTGTATATACTGTGTGTATACTCAAAGCATTTTAAGAGATAGTTCACCCAAAAATGAAAATTCTGTCATGAATTACTTACCCTTATGTCGTTTCAAAACCATAAGACCTTTGTTCATCTACAGAACACAAATTAAGATATTTTTGGATGAAATCTAAGAGCTTTCTGACCCTGCATAGACAGTTGTTGTGAAACACGCAGCTTCAGAATTTATTGTGTGTGAAATTCCAGCTTCTTTCCACAAACATGATTCTAGAAGCACTTCCTCATAACAATCGGAAGTCAAGTTGTAAACAGATGCTAACTTTGATTAGTTTGTTTGGGTGCCCGACAAAACAGGCTCTGAGCACAAACCGGTCATTGAGATTCAGATTTCTTAATTCAATTTGGTACATTTTCTAACTGTAATGAGCAGCTGTGAAGCTACTTAGAGTGAAGCCGATGTGTTTGTTTTGCAGTCGGATCTCATCCATCAGAGTGTTTATGAGCTTATTCACACTGAAGACCGAGCTGAGTTTCAGAGGCAGCTCCACTGGGCGCTCAACCCCAGCTGCACCCCAGACACTGGACAGCTAGTGCAAGGTAGAAAATAACTAAACATCTCTCCAGACAGACCATGAGCAGACCTGGGCATTGTGCCTGCACTACTGAAAGATTCTGTCCCCATTCCATCAACACAAAGAGTCGAAGAAGATGGATTGCATGTGTCTGCAAACAAAGTTTGACAAAGTTCCAATGTGAGAGACAAAGCATTCTAGTCTACAATTTTAGGGAAGAAAATCCATGCATAACATGATTTTAAAGCAATAAAACAATACATTTTTATTTACTTCTTCACAATGGATCTGAAATATCACCATTGTTCATATAGTCTCTTAGAATAATAAGCTGTTTGCTTGGTCACTTGATTTCAAGCAATTTGAATGTTTCACAAGATATACAGTTGAAGTCAAAAGTTTACATACACCTTGCAGAATCTGCTAAATTATTTTACCAACATAAGAGGGATAATACAAAATGCAAGTCATTTTTTATTTAGTACTGACTTGAATAAGTCCACAAGATAAATTAATAGTTGAATTTATAAAAATGACCCGGTTCAAAAGTTTACATACGATTGATTCACAGCTGTTTTTTTTTTTTTGTTTTTTTTTGTGATAGTTGTTAATGACAGGGTTCCCACAGATGGAATTTGAGGAATATCATAGATTTTTAAAAGGTCTATTCCAGACATTGAAAGTCAGGGAATTGTATATTTTTTTGGGGTCCAAGTCATGGAATATCAGGGATTTTTGTTTGTTTGTTTGTAGTTTACTTCACCATTTTACAAATAAATCCTAATTTAATCATGACAAACTATGTATCGTTGGAAAGATCTAAGTTTTGACCTTTGACCCTCAGGAGTTTTGACCTTTGTCACAAAAATACTTTCTTTGTTGCCTTTTTCCCTATCATGCTTTAGAAATCCTAAGAAATTATGTATCACTTGAAAACTTAAAATCTCAAAATTCATCCTTTGAAAATCATTTTAAAATCAGACATTGCGCTATGATGGAAAATGTACATCAAAATCATATCACAAAATGTTTTTGTTCAGGAATTGTAAAAAAGTATGTTTAAATACTGCATTTTCACGTCTGTGTTCAAAAATGGGAGTGACAATTAAAGGGTTAAATTTTAGTTTCCATTTATCACAATACAATTTTTCTATACCCTTTTTTTTTTTAATCGTGTTGTTTCACACGTTTTGCCTATTTTTATGGTTACTGGTTAGGCAATTTTTCAGTGCCATTTTATTCCCTTCCCGCTCGTCAACTGGCAATGACTTAGGCCAAATGCAGTCATCAGGTTGTACCTGATAACTGAGACAAACATGCCTGGAAAATGTAGAAAATTTCAAGAGCTTTGGCTACAAAATGACCACTTCCAAGATTGGGTGTTAAAAGTAGATGATAGAATAGCAAAAACTAAATGTGAAGAAATAAAAAGAGTGAATGATTAACTTGAAAATCCTTCAGAGCGTTAATTTCTGTCTGTGAATATGTTACAGAAAAATATTAAACTGCATTTAGCGGGTAAACACACACACACACACACACACACACACACACACAAACACACACACAAAAAGTAGTGTGTATGTGTGTTTTGTACAAAAAACGTCTATAAACAAATAAAGCTTGCAAATGGATGGATCCGTTCATTATAGGTCATGGAGATTAAAATTTTTAGTCAGTGAAAGTCAGGGATTTTGACATTTGGCTTAGAGTGGAATCCATGTAATGAGTCCCTTGTTTGTCCTACAGTTAAACTGCTCGCTGTTCTTCAGAAAAATCTTCAGGTCCCAGAGATTCTTTGATTTTTCAGCATTTTTGTGTATTTGAACCCTTTCCAACAATGACTGTATGATTTTAAGATGCATCTTTTCACACAAGGACAATTGAGTGACTCATATGCAACTATTACAGAAGGTTCAAACACTCACTGATGTTTCAGAAGAAAACACAATGCATTAAGAACTGAATGAAGCGTAAATATCATTTTTTGTTTTTTCATTTAGTACTTCCCTTCAGAAGCTACAGAAAATACTTGCATGTTGTCCAGAAGACAACAGTTACATTTACCCTGATCATTAAATTCTAAAAGTTTTCCCCCCTTAGGACTTTGACGGGTTCAAGTACACAAAAATTCTAAAAAAACAAAGAATTTGTGGGACCTGAAGAATGTTTCTGAAGGACAGCGGGCAATAAAATTTTGAACAGGGTCATTTTTATACATTTCAACTATTATTTTCTCTTGTGGACTATGTAAACCTCTTTTTTGTGAAATATCTTATTCAGGTCAGTACTAAATAAAAAATATGCATTTTGTATGATCCCTCTTATTTTGGTAAAATAACATTTTGCAGATTCTGCAAGGTGTATGTAAACTTTTGAATTAAACTGTATATATATATATATATATATATATATATTTTTTTTTTTTTTTTTAGTTATATGTGGTTAACTGGCTGTGCCAGTTTGCTCTCTTTTCATGGCTTTTCATTCTCAATCAAGCTGGATCAGTTTTCATTAGAGATCTAACGCTTGCCAATTTGAAAGGCCTGTTGTTGTCTGAACTATATACATGACAGCTGTGCCAGACAGCACACACACTTAGTTAGCAATAATCCAGCCATCAGCAAGGACATGACCTCCAAAGAGTTAAAGGGGCCCAAAAGCTGCCACTGATGCAGGGGCATTATGTACTTTTTTTTTTACATTATGTAACAGTAACAGATTTGTATTTACTTGGGCTTTTCTCTATTTACAAGTTTTGTTTTGTTTTTGTCAAGCTTCCCATGATGCACCACTGCCTCAGACATACTACAGTCCAGAGCAGTTGCCACCAGAGAACTCTACCTTTCTGGAGCGAAGTTTTGTATGCAGATTAAGATGTCTTTTGGACAGCTCCTCTGGCTTTCTTGTAAGTTGAAAATGATCGTGAATATATTAAAGTGAATAAATAAATTAAATATAGACTTTTTCATATTCACACTCCTGACATTTTTGGAAAAACTTATATTATAGGAGATTTTACTGTGTTGATTTCTGTAGGCAGCAGAAGATTAGAATTTTACAGAATGTAACCATATTTATGTTGATTACCTGAATTCATTACCAGTGCCGGCAAGACAAAACGAGAAAAAAAAAACACTTTACCCAAGTTCTATAAAAATTATAGTTTATACACTACCAGTCTAATATTGTTGGAACAGTAAGATGTTAAATGTTTTTTTTAAAGAATTCGATCACCGTGCCTGCATTTATTTGATCAAAAGGACAACAAAAACAGTAAAATGAAAATATTTCTATTTTTGATTTTAATGATTTTAATGTTTTCTATTTGAATTTATTTTAAAATGTCATTTATTCCTGTGATTTCAAAGCTGAATTTTTAACATCATTACTCCAGTCACATGATCCTTCAGAAACCATTCTAATATTCTGATTTGCTGCTCAAATAACATATTTTTATTATTATTGCTATGTTGAAAACAGCTGAGTAGAATTTTTGTCAGGTTTCTTTGATAAATAGAAAGTTCAGAAGAACAGCATTTATCAGAAATAGAAATCTTTTGTAACATTATAAATGTCATTATCATTTTTTATATCAATTTAAAGCATCCTTGCTAAAAAAAAATATTAATTTATCCCCCAAATATGCTGGCTCCAAGCTTTTGAATGGTATAGGGTATAATTTTACAAAAGCTTTTTTTATTTCAGATAAATGCTGATATTTGGATCTTTCTATTTATCAGAGAATCCTGAAAAAAAATACTCAACTGTTTTAAATATTGATAATAATATTAAAATGTATTCAAATAGAAAGCAGTTATTTTAAATAGTAAAAATATTTCACAAATTGGGAAATCTAGTAGCGTAAATTATACTTTAAAAATTGTGGTTTATTTTAAATTATTAAACAATGTAACTCAAAATTTTGATCTTTGCTCTTGGACAGATTTTGAATGCAGAACATTCTGACAGTGTGATGGAATGGAAAAATAGAGTTCATAAAAACCCAGAATACATAGGACACACAAAGCTGACATTATCTACAGTACAACAAAGCTTGAAAGAAGTTTTAAGGAGAGTCAGAGCTCTTCTATGAATAAAGTTTAAGAAGTTTAAAATATATATTGCATAGCTGAACAGTCTGAAGGCTGAAACTGGAATGGAGTCTATTCAGAACTGAATTAATTGCACAAAATGTGTGAGAAAGATGAATAATGAGGGATTTTAAAACAGTGTGCATCTCGAGAACCCTTTAATTAAGTATTTTTGCTGTAAATAACCTTGCATTGTACATCACATTTTTTAGGAGTACTAATGATAATGTAATGATCCAGGCTGAAGGCTGAAATTACAGACATCTTGTGCTTCTACGTACTAAGTAATTCCACACACAACAAAAGATACTTTTGTTAGTTTTGTTTGAACTAATATTAAGATGTTCTATGACGGTAAAACTATAATGACGCATCTGTTATAATGCTAAGATCAAATTTGAGACAGTCCTTGTTTGGATGAGTTCATTTTTAGTTCATGATTTCCACAAGGCTCAGAGTTATGACTCAGCCTATTGAGATGTTTTTTTCAGTTAACTGCCTCTGCTGGATTATTTCTAGACGTAGACTTCTTAACTCAAAAGCTAACTTTATCAGACTTTTCAAGTAGCCTTCGAACAACACCAAAGCAGATATTTTGAAGAATGTTGGTGACAAAACAGTTGTTTGGCTTCAAAAATGTACAGATAATGTACTCACCCCCTTGTCATCCAAGATGTTCATGTCTTTCTTGATTTCGTAAAGAAATTATATTTTTGAAGAAAATATTTCAGGATTTCTCTCCATATAATGGATATGAATGGTGCCCCAAAGTTTGAACTTCCAAAATGCAGTTTAAATCCATCTTCAGAGGGCTCTAAATGATCCCAGTCGATGAAGTAGGGTCTTATTGGGCGAAACGATTGGTTATTTTTCGAAGCTAACTTTATTAGACTTTTCAAATAGCCTTCGAACAACACCAAAGCAGATATTTTGAAGAATGTTGGTAACAAAACAGTTGTTTGGTTTCAAAAATTTACAGATAATGTACTCACCCCCTTGTCATCCAAGATGTTCATGTCTTTCTTTCTTCAGTCTTAAAGAAATTATATTTTTGAAGAAAATGTTTCAGGATTTCTCTCCATATACTGGACATGAATGGTGCCCCAAAGTTTGAACTTCCAAAATGCAGTTTAAATCCATCTTCAGAGGGCTCTAAATGATCCCAGTCGATGAAGAAGGGTCTTATTTGGCGAAACGATTGGTTATTTTTCGAAGCTAACTTTATCAGACTTTTCAAATAGCCTTCGAACAACACCAAAGCAGATATTTTGAAGAATGTTGGTGACAAAACAGTTGTTTGGCTTCAAAAATTTACAGATAATGTGCTCACCCCCTTGTCATCCAAGATGTTCATGTCTTTCTTTCTTCAGTCGTAAAGAAATTATATTTTTTGAAGAAAATATTTCAGATTTCTCTCCATATAATGGATATGAATGGTGCCCCAAAGTTTGAACTTCCAAAATGCAGTTTAAATCCATCTTCAGAGGGCTCTAAATGATCCCAGTCGATGAAGAAGGGTCTTATCTGGCGAAACGATTGGTTTCTTGTATATTCGTCTTGTATCCTCTCTGCGATGCGCATGCGTAGTCTGTGTGATCCGGGTCAATACAGTTAGGGTATGTCGAAAAACTCTCATCTCGTTTTCATCTTCAACTTCAAAAAGTGAACTAATCCTTTAAGAGTGAGCAAATGAGAATTTTCAGATTTGGCCAAACTATCCTTTAAAGCACCAGTTAGTGCTTCATTCGCACTTTAATCAGCCATGTAGTATAATCAGTTTTTAAATATAAACCTGGTTGTATTTTCTTCTAGCTCAAACAACTATTTATTTCAGACAACAGTTCTTAAAAATCATGCATCTTTCTCTATTGGGTTCAAATAGAGGTCACTGTCTTGCTTATCTCATAAAGGAAGTGATCATGAGATAGCAAGAGAAAGCCCAGATGCAATCTGCAAATGTGAATAATTTCTGTGCTAATTTATGGAGAAGCATAGCTAAATGCTGTGGGCTGTGTTTACATGTGGTCAAATATGTTAAATAAATTGCTTGTGTTTTTATAGGCCATGAACTTTCAGGGACGTTTGAAGTTCCTGTATGGGCAAAATGAGAAGACAGCAGATGGGAAACCCATCCCTCCTCAGCTGGCCTTATTTGCCCTGGTCTCCCCTCTGCAGCCACCGTCCATACTGGAGATCCGCACCAAGAGCTGGTTTTTCAAAACCAAGCATAAGTTGGATTTTACACCCACCGCATGTGATGCAAAGTAAGACATATACGGCTAGATTTACTAAACAGGGCAAATTAGCTTTAGAGCGCAATTTTATAAAATCACCAACGGGAGGGGAAAATTCTGTGTGTGATTTACTAACAAAGCGCACATTAAAGAACACAGACACAGCCTGATCATTTCTATAATGACCAGAGCGATCTACCAAGAACAGCGCACACATTACCGCCGGCTTTAAGACATGCTTTTTTGGCCGTTAAATAATGGTGCAAATACCAGTAATTTGACAAATGCAAATGTTAGTAAACACATTGCGTGATTACACTCTTCCCATAAATTTTGTGCCTAAAAGGGAAACTCCTACTAATGGATATTCAATAAGTTTAGGTGCAAAAATAACTGTCTACACTTTTTCAGCGCCAATTCTTCACTGCGCATCTTTAGTAAATCCTAACAGTACTATTTTAACGCTAAAAGGCTGTTAAATAAAGGTAAGTAAATCTGGCCCATAAGCTCAAATATGTGTTAAGAAACTTCTGGTTTTGTTCTTTTTTTAAGTTAAGGGTTCGTACAAGGAGCTTAAAGTGAAGCTTGACTTTTTGAAATTTAAGGTCGGGAAAAAACTTTTGAAAAGAGCAATATTCCTTAAGAGGTACTTGAAAAGTGCTTGAATTAATGAAAAACAATGTATCAAAGAAATAAGTGTTTAATCTTTTCACACAAAATTCACACAATAAAAAAAAACACCTTTTTCACTTATTTGAGTTAATGTCTAAAAACAATACTGACAATGTTTTGTAAACATGGCTGAAGACACGACAAGAGGAACAGTTGAACCAAATCAGTTGAATCGTTTATGCTGGAATTTAACTTGTGACATTGATCATTAATTTCAAGCAATTCACTAAAAAAACAGATTGAATTAAAAGAGCCATTCATTTTTTAATTTCGACATCACTTTAAAAAGCACGTAGTGATGGGTGAAACAAAGCATTTAGAAACTCTGAAACAGTTAAACTATTGCGCTGCAAAATTATTCACTCTTTCAAAGCAAATCATTTGTTTCAGATTGGGACTTCAAATCGCGGATTGCAAATCATTAGATTTAGATCGGAACCTTGCGTATTGTGAATCATTTGATTCGGAGCACATAAGCGTAAATCATTTGATTTAGATTGGGTGAATCATTTTGCTAAATGAATAATTCAAATCAAATGATTTGCGATACGCGATTTGAAGTCCTGATCTAAATCAAATGATTTGTGATATGCAAAGCTGCGATCTATGTCAAATGATTCATGTACCGCACTCCAAGTCCTGATTTGAAATTTGGTTTGCGAATAATTATTCAGATCGGGACTTCAGAGTTTGAATCATGAATAATTTGATTCAGATCGGGACTTTGGTGTGCGTTCCTGAATCATTTCGAATCGTTTTTGCGAATTCTTATATTTTTTTATTCTTAAACCATGGAAAACATCAAACAATTAAGGCAGTACAGAACAAATAAAAAAAAAAAGTATACACAAATACGAAAACAAAATTAACCGTAGTTTTACTATAGTAAAAGTGTAGTATACTTTGTAATACTTTAGTAGTAATATTTTGCATGTGGTTCACTTTATTTTTGCCTTTTTTTGTTATTAGTATCTTTTTTATCTATTTCTGTTTTTTTTTTTTTTTGAAATAGAAGACATTGTTTGATAAGTGAGATCTCTGATTGAAGTCCTTGAAAATCAATAAAGAAGTGCTTGAAAAGTTTTTGAAAATGAACCATGGGCACAATAAAATGTAGTTGTTGTTTTTTTTTTAGAAAAAAAATTGGCTTGTGATTTGGTGCAGCATTCCTCTGGTTTCTCACCTTCAGTATCACTCACGTTCAAAGCCATGTGTTTTTTGTTCCTCCACAGTGGGAAGATTGTTCTTGGCTACACGGAGGAAGAACTGTGTTACCGCGGCTCAGGCTATCAGTTCATCCATGCGGCTGACATGCTCTACTGCGCAGAGAACCACATACGGAGTAAGACTCGCTTAAATCGATGTGGAAAAAGAAAATGAACTCACCTCACTCGCTCCCACCGCAAGGTTTCAACATTGCATGTGTCATGGAGGTCTAACTGTTGTGGAAAAAATCATATTGCTCATAAAGGGAGCATTCACTCAAAAATGAAGATGAAAAATAATTTGCTTGTGCTCATGTTGTTCCAAGACATATTCAAAACAAATTACCTTAAGTTTTTTCAAAATATTCCATGTTTATTTAAAGCCTAACTGAAATTTTCACATTACAAAAAGTACAAAAAGACATACAAGTAGTCCATATGAATCAAACAGTTAATTTCAAGTCACAATCACAATTTCTTTATGTGATGAACTAATTTAATTTAGGTTTATTCATGAAAAAACATTGATCAGCACACTTAAATATATGAGAACCAATGACAAATCTACAAATATTAAATACATATACAGTTGAGGTCAAAAGTTTACATACCCCTTGCAGAATCTGCAAAATGTTAATTATTTTATCAAAATAAGAGGGATCATACAAAATGCATGTTATTTTTTTATTTAGTACCTGAGTAAGATGACCTGACCTGAATAGGATATTTCACATTAAAGACGTTTACATATAAAGAAATAATAGTTGAGTTTATAAAAATGACACTGTTCAAAAGTTTACATAAGCTTGATTCTTAATACTGTCTACTTTCCAACAATGACTCTATGATTTTGAGATTTATCTTTTCACACTGAGGACAACTGAGGGACTCATATGCAACTATTCCAGAAGGTTCAAACACTCACTGATGCTTCAGAAGGAAAAACAATCAATTAAGAGCCAAACTTTTGAACAGAATGAAGATGTGTACTTTTTGTTTTCTTTAGTACCGCCCTTCAGAAGCCACAGACGCTAATTGCCTGTTTTCCAGAGGACAAAATAAGTAAAATTTACCCTGATCTTCAAATTAAAAAAAAATTCACCCCTGGCTCTAATGCATAGTGTTTCCTTCTGAAGCATCAGTGAGCATTTTAACCTTCTGTTAAAGTTGTGTAAACGTCTTTTAGTACTAAAAAGATGCATTTTGTATGATTCCTCTTATTTTGGTAATATTTTGCAGATTCTGCAAGGTGTGTATAAACGTTCGACCTCAACTGTGTCTGCCTTTGATCTTTTAAAAGGAGACTACTACCAAAAGCATATACTGTTGTTATTATTATTACTGGTAGCAAAAGTAGTTGCTGATTTTTAATTTTTTGCTGATTTTTGAATTGAATAATTTCTCTCCTCTGCAGTGATGAGAACGGGTGAAAGTGGGATGACTGTGTTCAGACTGTTGACTAAACAGAACCTCTGGGTTTGGGTACAGTCCAACGCCAGACTTGTCTACAAAAATGGGCAACCAGATTGCATCATTGCCTCTCAGAGAGTCATCAGGTATGCCCTTATTTGTGTCTTTGTGAAATTGTGTCTCTTTGTCTTTCATATTGAACAAACTGTAAATGTTTTCCTTGTTGTTTCATTATAAGACAGCCTTCATAGTAAACATTTAATTACAGGTAATTCTTTTAATAACATAACAGAATAATTGCAAAATGTCAGTTTTAGGGTGCGCTGTCTAGCTTAAAGGGATAATTCACTCCAAAATGAAAATGCTGTCATTAATTACTCAACCTCATGTAGTTCCAAACCCCTGAGATCTTTGTTCATCTTCAGAACACAAATGAAGATATTTTTTATTAAATCTGAGAGCTTTCTGACCCTGCATAAACAACAACCACAGTCAGTGCCCAGAAAGGTAGTCCGGAACATGAAGGAGAAAAAATTGTTAAATAAATCTTCATAAAATTATGGTTGAACCACTGATGTCACAAAAACTATTTTAACAATGTCCTTACTATCTTTCTAGGCCTTGAACATAGTAGTTTGTTGCTGTCTATGCAGGGTCAGAAAGCTCTCCAAAATGTCTCTCATTATAATGATTCCTGTCTTCTGTAGAAACGAGGAGGGCGAGGAGAACCTGAGAAAGCGTGCTATGATGCTTCCCTTCAGCTTTACTACAGGAGAGGCTGTTCTCTATGACTTGAACCTGCCCAGAACTCTGGGTAACACTATACCTTCTAATACCACTGCTTTGGATGACCGTACCCAACCTAGAACCACTGGAACTGTAGATCCTGACTCCCTGATGGGCTCCATGCTGAAGCAGGATGAGTCAATATATGTGTGTCCTGCAGATGATTGCTCGCTGTCAGAACAGGGCTTGGGGAATGAGGATCTCAGAGGGATCTTCTCTAGTAACTGGCAAGAAGGTGTTCTTTCACTCTGTGAAAGCTCTCTTTTTAAACAAGAGCCAGTTGTCAACTCTGGAGGCGACGAGAGCTGTGAGATATTGAACTTCATGGGGAGTTTAGGGATCAGCCCAGAAGATCTGAAGTTTCTTCAAGACGAACTCTTCCTCAGGATTGACCTTGATGGTCGAAATGATGTGGCAGACCTTACAGATGGCATCTTCTCCTATGTTCAACACTCTCTCAGGACAAAGGCTGACTGTTTAGTGTCTGGTGGAAACGTGAAGGAGAAGGATCTTGTCAGAAAGCCCATTCAGACCATCACAGCTTCACAGCAGACATCTGCCTTTGTTCTACAGGATTCATGTGATCCTCTCACATTAGTACCTCAGGAACAACAGATGACTTTTATAACAGAACATCCTGAACTAAAGACACAAAACTTCACACAAATACAAACTCACAGTGAACTGCAGGCAATACCAGATCTACAAAACCATCCTCAAGGACATCAACACATAATGTCTCACCTGTACAATGGGACAGGAATCACACAATGTGATCTTTCACATGTAACAATCCAAAAACATCAGGTTCAGCCATTGAGCCAACAGTCTCAGTGCTCATATCCTCCACCTCTTCATTTGCTGGAGTGTAAAACACTCCAAAACCCTGAGGTTTGTAGGAACCTCACTGAAGTTCTGGCAAGCGACACTCAGCAGGTTCCTCCTCTCTTCCAGCCAGAGCTCCAGCAGCCCGGATGCTTTTACCTGGAGACGCCCTCTTTGGATCTGAAGGAGCCTTACAGGAACCATCTGAGCACTGCGGCCTTCAGCTGCTCCCAGCAGCATTCTTCACCTTATATCACGGCAGGGGATACAGGGATGAGCGAGTTCACTGCTCAGGACCTTGAGGAGCTGCTCAATGGCCTGGATGGCGATGTGGAGAGGAACGGGCACTCAGGACCAAGCAGAGGAGTAGGTGTCGGATCAAGCCTGGATCAACAAGGTTACATAGGCCAGGTAAGAACCAAACCAAATGAGCCTCACCTACCTTCACTCTTAAACATAAAGGTTATTGTCATCTGTGGTTCCATAAAGAACCTTTAACATCATTGCAAGCTTTCCACTGCACAAAATAAAAACTAATACTGGGTCTTTGGGGAGTCAAAAATGGTTCTTCAGGCATCACTGCAAAAATCCTCTTTTAGAAGAGTGTTGTCACTAGGTGGGTCATACAGTACTTTAATGGTTAGAGATTTAACCCTTTAAAGGGTTACTCCACCCCAAAATGAAAATGTTGTCATTAATCACTTAGCCCCCCCATGTAGTTCCAAACCCATAAAAGCTTTGTTTCATCTTCGGAACACAATTTGAAGACATTTTGGATGAGCTTTGTGGCTGTCCCATTGACTGCCAAGTCAATATAAAACTGTCAAGGACCAGAAAAGTATGAAAGACGTCATCAAACCATAATTTTACGAAGCTACGAGAACACTTTTTGTATGTAAAGAAAACAAAAACAACTTTATTCAACAATTCGTTTTCTCCATGTCACTGTAGCACCATTTTGGAGAGTATCCACTGGACGCAAACAGCGTACGTATCTGTGAGCTGCAGCTGATAGAGAACAGCATATGCTACTATTTTGATGGCGTCTTTCATACTTTTCTGGTCCTTGACAGTGTTGAGTACTTGGCAGTCAATGGGACAGCCACAAAGTTCCTGGTTTTCATCCAAAATGTCTTAAATTGTGTTCTGATGACAAACGAGTTTGGAACGACATGAGGGTTAGTCATTCATGAGAAAATTTTCATTTTGGGGTGGAGTAATGTATGATGAAATCAGTGTTCGTAATGAAATCTGGGAGATTTTCAGTAGGAATGAAACAAAATGTTGGTTAATACTTGATGGTCAGTCATCAATATGATTAAGGGATGTGTATTGATACTCAAGAACTGATATTAAATGGATAGTTTAAAATGAAAATTACCCCATGATTTACTCACTCTCAAGCCATCCTCGGTGTATATGACTTTCTTCTTTCAGACGAATACAATCAGAGTTATATTAAAAAATGTCCTGGCTCTTCCAAGCTTTATAATGGCAGTGAATGGGTGTTGAGATTTTGCAGTCCAATAAAGTGCATCTATCCATCATATAAAGGACTCCTTTGCTATAAACAAAACTTGGTTCTCACAAGACTAACATATTCTCACCAGAGCTTATGCTACACTTATGTCCTACATCATTTGCTGGAATGCCACCTTCTTGTGAACTTGCATACAACAGAAGCTAGAGATTACGGTTTATAAAGTTTTAAAATCGTTATCTTTCTTACACAAAAATACATTGATTCGCTTTAGAAGGCCTTTTTATTAACTCACCATTGTGACAGGGTTGCCAGGTTTTTTACAACAAAACCCACCCAATTGCTACTCAAAACTAGCCCAAAAGTAGCCCAATGGTGTTTCGAGGGGGGTCCCTCTGTGAAAAATCACGTTCCAGGGGGTAAATGTGCGTTTTGTGTTTGGGTTCCTCTGGTAAAATTAGCATTCCAGGTGCTAAATATTACGTCATTTGGGTTGCTTCAGCCCGTGGACATGAAAAACAACCCTGCTGCAACAGTATAAAAGTAGCCCAATTTCGCTGGAAAACCGCAGACTTGGCAACACTGCATGTGGAGTACTTTTTATGATGAATGCACTTTCAACACCCATTCACTGCCATTATAAAACTTGGAAGACCCAGGCTTCTTTGTAATACAACCATTCGTCTGTATTCGTCTGAAAGAAGAGAAGAAGTTGTAATATACATCTAGGATGGTTTGAGGGTAAGCAAATCCTGGGATAATTTTCATTTTTGGGCAAACTATTCCTTGAATTCCTATGAATTTTTAAGCAGACACTTTTACTTACAAAACATTCTAATAATACAAAAATCATTCTAATCAGTTTCAGAATGGAGGTCCCACAAACTACGCAATGGAGAGTAACATAACACATCTGCCTCAACATCCTGACCAGTGTCTGAACAACAACAGACCTCATCCAAACCTGTCTTTAGGAGGACACTTGTGACCAATTAGCTGACAATCATGAAGAAATAGAGCAAAAAAAAAAAAAAAAAAAAACAACTTTATGAATTTAGTTCATACCTATCAGAGGTCATTATGCTCTGGGCTGGGAAGATCAGTGGCTGTGGTCAGATGAACCTATAATGCAGAATACAGGATGAAGAGAAGGAGGAAGCAGAAATTGAGGAGAAGGAAAGGCTTGAAATGGACCAAGTAAGGCACAATTGTCCTGTGGCTAAGCATGACATTTAAGATGAATGAAGAACCAGTGTGTTTCTATCAGTTAGATATTAGAATCATTCATCAGTGGCTTCCCTTTTATATGAACAGTGCTGTCACAGTATTTTGATGAATGTCTCTTTAAATGTCTCTCATGAGATGTCGCAAATCTATTGGCCTGTCAAAAGCATGTCCCAAAGCAATATATACACTGTACACTAACTGTAAATAGCCTTCAGCAAATGCCAAACAACCCATTTTTTTTCAAATATGCAACAACGTTTATAAAGTAGGACAACATATCTTATTTGCAGCTCTTTACATGCTAGCTTGTTGAAATCAAGTTAATAGCCAAATATTGTATAGTATATGATTTACTGGGGTGATTTACTCAACGCTAGGACTGTCAGCAGTATTTTCAGTTGAGCTGAAGATTTTTCAACATTTTTGTGGTTGCTTTTCTTCCCTCTGCTTTTTTGATAAATTGA
This sequence comes from Cirrhinus molitorella, assembly GCA_033026305.1. NCBI lineage: Eukaryota > Metazoa > Chordata > Actinopteri > Cypriniformes > Cyprinidae > Cirrhinus > Cirrhinus molitorella. Next base: position 20,384,590 of record CM065123.1, on the reverse strand, counting down.
AATCATTATATATATATATATATATATATAATTTTTTTTTTGTAGCATTTTGTAATGATTGCAAGTATTGATGGGTAATCAGTAGGGGTGTGACGAGACACTTATGCCACGAGACGAGACACGAGACTGGGTTCACGAGAACAAGACGAGACGAGATTTTTAAACTTTTTTTTAAAGAAATCCTTAATAATGAAATATATAGAGAAAAATAGTATTTTATTCAACTGATAAACAAAAAATATAGGTGCATTTTGATATGAACTCGTACTTTATCAAATTAAACTTCTATTTTAATGAATTATATGCAGTAATAAACATGTAAACTAATGCTGCATGATTCTGGATAAATTAAAAATGTTTTTTTTTTATTTTTTTTTTATATATTCTATCAAATTAATTAATAAAGACTTAATTACCTGTTGGAATCTCCTGAATAAATGATTCATTGATAAATGCCTTTTGTTGTCGCCACCTCCTGGTGGAAGAGGATAAACATTACAATACATACACGTGTTAAGATACTTTCGTTTTGATCGCTATTATAGACATAAAGTGTTTATCCCCAAACTATAAACTTTTATTCTAGTGCTTCTGTAATTTAAATGTCTGTAACACAGAAATAATGATCATTATGTGATTGAAAGACAGGAATAAGATGGCGTTGGCGTTCCAATAGAGAGCGCCATCTTTTTAGGATTGATCGTGTGGCGCTAATGAAAACACTGCCCGTACTATCACGTTCTCGCGAGACACATCGGATCTCGTCACATCCCTAGTAATCGGTAATTTGTGTGACTGCCATTTGTATAGTAATTTATCATTTTCTGATCATTTATTCTTTGAGGAAAGCTATTGAAGACAATCAGACATATGTAGCACTTACGAACAGATGAAAGCTGTTTAGTTCACAGGAGACCAAACTGTAAATCAAACAATGTTTGTACAACATTATGGAAAATGGATGACCAAACTTGGAAGACCAAGGGCTTGGAAGTTTATTAATGCTTATTAAAAAAAAAGAAAAAACAGGTCAGTTTTTTTTATATTATATTTTGAAAGATATCTCTTGAAGACTGCACTTATTTGATACAAAAATACAGTCAATTTAAAATATAATTTATTTTAAAATGCTGCTCAAGAAACATTTCTTATTATTATCCATCTTGAATATTGCTGCTGAATATTTTTGTGAAAACCATAATAAAACCATAATAACCCACAAACCACAAATTTGCTTGAAATAGAAATCTTCACAGTACAAGTATTAATTTCTTTCAAAATATTCTACAGGAGCATGAAGACATTCCCTGTATAAGACGTGTATTTAGAAATCAGTTCATCTGTTTTCCCAGAAGTTTTTGAATACTGTAACTCTTCTTGTTTTTCCTGTTATTCCACTCATTTAGATCAGCACAGGCAGTACACAACCAAACACTAGTGTTGATGTTCTGAAAGAGTTCATTGCCCTTTTCTTAGAAAGGCCTCAATGTTACTCGAAAAATTGTGTGTATAACGACTATACTTCAATAAATCTTTTACAAAGCATCTGTGTGGCTGAATGGATCACTTCAGCTTTTCCAACCAACTTTAATGAGTATGAATGTGGCTTCCTGAGGAGATTCTAAGATACATGATTTATAATTAATTGGACATTTTAAAGAATTTAATTACCGAGTCTGAGACGTTTCCTGTTGTTTTTCTTACTCTCTGATGGTGCAATATCGCACTCTGCTGGTTGAAACCGTATTTACAACGTTGGTGATTTGGTGGGTTGATTAATGTAAAATATTTTTTATTATTTTTGTTTATAGAAAAGGAATTATATTAGTATCTAAATGGTTATTAGGATATAAATGGTTATAGTGTGTCAGATAAAATCAGAACTGTTCTCAGAACGAGTATTTTTTCATGAAAGACTTTTTAAAAAATGTTTTTGAAACTTTTTGAACAGTAAGATTTTTAATGTTTTTTCCACTCACCAAGCCTGCATTTATTTGATCCAACATACAGCAAACCAGTAATATTGTCAAATATTTGTACTATTTAAAATAATATTCTATTTGAATATTTTTAAAAATTTAATTTATTTCTGTGATTTCAAATCTGAATTTTTAGCATCATTACTCCAGTCACATGATCCTTCAGGAATCATTCTAATATGCTGATATAGATAGCTGGATAGATAGATTTTCTAAATTTCTATTTCAGATAAATAGTGTTGTTCTGAGCGAATAATAAATGTTTTTTGAGAAGTAAGTCAAAATATTAGAATGATTTCTGAAGGATCATGTGACTGGAGTAACGATGCTAAAAATTCAGCTTTGAAATCACAGAAATAAAGAATTTTTTAAAAATATATTCCAATAGAAAACAGTTATTTTAAATAGTATAAATATTTCAAACTTTTACTGTACTTTGGCTCAAATAAACGCAGGCTTAGTGAGCAGAAGAGACTTATTTAAAAAAAACATTAAAAATCTTAAAATTCAGAGACTTTTGACTGGTTGTTTTAATTGTTTAAATTATACAAAAACCTCTGTAATAGACAATAACAGGTGGTAATGTTCATAGCTATTAAACTGTTAAATAGCTTTAAGGTACGTGCCTGTCTAGAAATTGACTTGCAAAATGTTTCTTTCTACTTGAAAATTATTTTTAGCATTAGCCAGCGTCTATTAATGAATGACAGGTTAATGGTCTGTCATAGCAGTTAAGACTGCGGCTGACTAATGCGGTGGATATTTCGATATATAGAGTACAGTGACAGTTAAAATGGATATTTTTTCCTTTTTTTTGCCTTGGTTAGGAGGGGAAATAAAAAAGTTTTGTCAGACAGGGTGATGTTTAGTTTTACAGCTAATGGTGTCATAGCTTTGGGGACCGGCCCATTCAGAGCAGGATAATCCCTATGGATTGGGCTTCATAAGCCCCATAAAACCTCGCTAACACCAGATGGAATTTGCCTTCACCAGAGCTGGAGGTTCCCACAAATTGAATTAGTAGACGGCCAGCAAAAAGAGGGTGGAGGGAGGCCGAAGGACACAGGGCAGGTCAAGCCCACTCTGCCCCTGCTCTGCCTCTGTATTCACTCCTGTTGGAGACCTGCTGACCTCTGAACTCTACACTTCCTGTCAGGTTTATGGTTCATTGTGGTGATAAACATGTGTGATCACCATTAACAGTGTCTCTCTTTGTCTAAAACAAAAGGTTCTCACTTTTACTATGTACACAACAGGCTGCTCTTTAGCATCATGTTTTTTTATATGGCCATGCCACTGATTTATACAGTCAAAACAGACACCTTCAACATTTCTCAGTTTATTCGCGTTTAGAAAATGGTAATACAATATGGTAAGAACTAAGAGTTAAACTGTATCAGAACAAATTCATCTTGATAATGTCAGTTTACTTTGATAGAAGGTATGTAATGGATTACAATCAACCAAAAATTCAGACAACTGTTAGTATGACAATATTTATGCAGCTATCAATACTTTGTTGACCAGTTACCAAGTAAAGCTTATTTTGTTCAGTCTGTGGTGTAAAAAGGTCACATTAGCAATTGAGAACCACTCAAGTAAAACATCGTCAGGCCAAAGTGTCTGAATAATTTTTGGTAGCAATTTTTTTGGGTAGTTCTGGTAGAGACTGGTTCTGGTAGGAACTGCTGCGGAGTAGTCCAGTAGGCTACCTGTGTGATTCGTTGTGATTCCTCATAGACATAAACAGAGAGAAGTAGTTCCGGCTACAATGTTCTTCCGCAAGACCCATGCAGTTCTGTATATTAACCGCTGTTTATTAACAACCGCCTAAAAGTTACTGCGTTTAAAGCAATATTAAATGTGTTCTGAGTCACATCACAGAAAAATGTATTATGAACCACTAAGCCCCAAATTTGAATGATAAAAAAACACCAAGTAAATAAAATAAATTATCAATCAAATAAGCAGTATAAAAGACTATAGAATACCCAAGACCTGTCACTCGTATAGTTTTGAATAGGGAAAAATCATAGACTAAAAAAAATGGACGTAGTGTCAGTGACGTCACCCGTAGGTTTCTGAAGACCGTTTTTGAAGGAAAAGTTGGGCGGGGCCTGTCGTCGCCATTTTGGAAGTGCGTCTCCGCGCGTCACTCCAGGAAAATAGATAATGGACAAAGAGGCGGGACGTATGTGGAGCTAAGATGTCTGGTTTTTAAATTATTAAAATAATCCTGATAAAGTAACACCCTAAGAAAAACAAATGCAACAACACGGCTGAGATGCCAAGTTCAACTGCTGGAATAAGCTGAGGTAATGTGACGGCTGCCTGACACCTGTCACTCAAATGGCCATGCCTTTAATTATGCAGAATTTTAATGCTTAATATAATTTAAACGGGTGAGTTAGAAAAAAATTCACCCCCCTCAGAGTTGTCATGAAGGGCAAAACTAGCTGTAAAAACCAAAACCACTTTTTGCACCAGGCTGTAAACATGTTTTTATCTGTTATAAAGTTGAGCATTTTAACACTAGAGTCTATGGGGATTTGCTCCCTTTTGCAGCCAGCCTCAAGCGGCCAGCCGATGAACTGCAGCTTCAGTCACTTCCGTATTGTTTCAAGAGCGAGAGCGCGTCACTGCAGAAGTCCCGGTTGCTATAGAAACAATTACTGCGCATGCGCACTGATCTAGCTGATTGGCGCTATTAAAGCACAAGGAACCATATTTATGAGGCGGTTCTTGTAAGATTTCACTGGTGATTTCAAACATGAAATTTAATCATAAACTTGGTGAACAGTTTTGGAGAATTTGATGCTTCCCTATTCAAAGAGATAGAAGCTGCACTTGCATGCCCGAGAGGCGTTTTAAAGATGGCCGCCGAGTGGAATGACTAGCCTTAAACGTTGGGGGCGTGTCCGCTGTTTGCGCTGAAACCACGCCCACTATGCTGGAGACTGTTTTGTAAGTTATCGCAACCAGGTAATATGCATTTTCATAAAAAAGGTATAGCTAGATAGCAAACTGTAGGCTGTAGTAACTAACGGTAATGACAGTAACTTGCTATGGAGCGCTATTGAACTCCTGCAATACTGTTTTAAATGTACCCCAGGATTATTCTTAGACTCTGAAGTAAGCCGTATATGGGCGCTACTTCTGGTCATATTGGCGGCACAGAACGTGAACAATGACACTGAACCGAACGAAACCCACATATTTTGCTTATTATTGCTGTGAAAATGGTCAATTATTGTTATGTTTTGGGCTGTACTAATTGGTCGGACCGGGAAAAACATTTGGAGTACTATAGACTGCCAAAAGTTACAACAAATCAAGGAGAAGAGTTGAAACAACTGTCTTGAGGAACAAAAGGTGTTTGTGGTTGACCAAACTGAACCAGGATTTCCAGGGCAAAAATCTTGACAACATTTGTGCTTGTTCTTATCATTTCCAGTCAGGTAGGTGAAATATTAGGCTAATATTTACTGCTCGTACATATCTTTACCACCTATTAACTTTAGTTGTCAAAATATTGTGCCCTTTCCTGCTTATTAAGTCCTTCTCTATATGATTTAGCAGCTTCCACACTTTTTCCCTGTAGTTTAGACAGCATAAACTAGCAGAACAACATATTCAGTAGTATTAGCTGTGCATATAAAAGAGGTGAATAGTTTTGAGAACTTTACTATTGCTTTAAAATGTGGAAAACAGTAAAAATAACATGGATGGATGAACATTTATTTATTGTGAGTAAATTAATATTGTCTCAGCAGTGCGGTTTCAGACAGATCTGTGAAAGGATGGGACTCTGGGTCAAGGGCTCAGCTTGGCTTCTGGGAGACTCCCAGGCCGTCAGCATGAGGAATAGCAAACAGCTGGTAAGAGGAGATCACACACACACACACACACACACACACACACACACACACACACACACACACACACACAAACACTCTCACTGGTCTTCCAGCTGCTGGATGTGGAAGAAAGAAGGAGATGAGAGGAGAAGAAAGGATATAAACACCAAGAAAAGGAGGAGGGAAAGTCAGGATGAGAAAAGGACACAGGGTTCAAACAACACCTTGTATGGAGAACCGCTGGACTTCCAATTTGCTCCTAACAAGCATTTAGGCAGCATGACGTGAAACGTGACATCTCGCTGGAGAAGCTCAGAAGCAGGGTGACCCTCTTCTGCAGCCGTCAGTAGTTGGACAGAAGCTGTAAAGCAGGCGGAGAAAGAGAAGAATGCGTTTGAAGTGACATGTAAAAATGTGAAGCCCTCGACAGCTGTGGATTTATGACGATGACAAATCTGTACATAATCGGTGCTAATCGCATCCCCTCTCCCCACCCTCAGGAGGGATGAAAGGGTCCCTGTCCTACTGCGTTCCCAACAGACATCAGTGACAGACGGTAAAGGAGTGGGAAAGACCTATGTCTTGGGGCATAACTGATCACTCATGTCTTTAAAGTCATACTGGCTGCAGACTCTGAAATTCTAATGAAGTTTAACAGGCTCAGGTTCAGTTATTGTGATTTGAACAGTAGGTGGCAGTCTTCCTCTTCTTCAGATTGTAGTGAAAGCCAAAGCAGCAGGTGCATAATATGAACTTCTATGCAGAATGAATTTCCCACTAAATCATAACCAGACATAATAAACATTCAGTTCAGCCAGTATACAGTGCATGGCTCCAAAAAATATTTGGACTCCTTATTTATGTCACAGCATTAAATAACAAAATATCAAATCATGGCATTATAGGGATAGCTCTTTATTATTTAAATAATAATTTTCCATATTTTTCATGTACTATGGAAGGCAATGGATACTGTCAACTGTTTGGTAACCAACATTCTTCAAAATATCTTCTGTGTGCATGTTCAACAAAAGAAAGAATCTCAAACAGGTTTGGAACAAGTGGAGGGTGAGTAAATTATGACAGAATTTTCATTTTTGGGTGAACTATAACTTTAATTTTAAGGAAACAAAGCACTTTTTGTTGTTGATTTTAATTCATGCAGAGACAGATAGACAGACAGATAAATAAATAAATTTTCATTTAATTTAATTTACCTCCTTCCACATGGCTGGTTGTTCTTATGATTCATTAAACTAGTTTTTAATAATTCCATGAATTAGATCTACATTTAAAACACTTTCAGCAGTGATTATGGGCCATTTGAGCAGAATAATATGTGAATATGTTGCTATTGATGACAGAATTTGCATTTTTGGGTGAACTATACCTTTAATTTTAAAGAAACAAAGCACTTTTCGTAATTTAATAAAATGGGGATTTTGATTCATGGATTTTAATTATTGCAGAGAGAAATACATTAAATAATTAATTAATAAAAATGTTAATTTGCCTCCTTTCGAAATTACTGGTTGCTCATGTTTTATAATTTAATATTTTTGTACGTATACATGCATGCACAAATAAATAATTTAATTTAATTTCATTTCATTTGCCTCCTTCAAAATTGCTGGTTGCTCTTGTTTTATAATTAAAAATTTCTGTGCATAAAAGAATGAATGAATGAATGAATCAATCAATCAATCAATTTAATTCAATTTGCCTCCTTCGAAATTGCTGGTTGCTTTTGTTTTGCAAATTAACCTTTTTTATGCATGCATCTTTTTCAAAAAGGCATGCATGCATAAATATGTAAATAGTTTTAATTAAATTAAATTAAATGTAATTTTTTAATGCAAAAAAAAATATTATTATTATTATACAAAAATTATGCATGCATAAAAAATATTATTATTATTATTATTATTATAATAAAATGATAATAATTATAAATACAAAAATAAATTTGCCTCTTTCAAAATTGCTGGTTGTTCTTGTTTTATAATTTAATATTTAATATTTTTTTCTGAATGAATGAATAAATAAAGTTTATTATATAGTTTAAATGTAGTTTAATTTCATTTAGTTTAATAGGACATTGAAGCAGAATTCTATGTGAATATATTGTGAGTATGATATCACTTCACTTATAAGTATGTGACAGTGTTTAATTCATAGAATTAGACTAGGCTAATTCACAAGTGTGTCTTGGAATGTGATTCTGTTATTTTATATGACTGTCATGAGTCAATTATTGAAATGTATTATTTGTCAACATACATAAATTTACACAGAATTCCATTTAGCACTTTATATTAATGACACCTTTTTTTAAGGCAGCTGGGCTAAGATTACTGTTTCAGATGTATCATCTTACCTCAGTAGTGGGGCTAGACCCTTTTTATCCTAAATTAGAAAAGTTTCCAGTTATTTCAATTAACAATACAGTGTGAATGATGTATCATCATCTTGTACATGCTAAACTAATCTCTAAAAATATGCTAGTAAATGTAGTAGCATAGTGCCTTTTACCTGATGTCCTATATCAAACATTTTCAAAAACAGAGTTTCTTAGAAAGACCTGCACGTATTCTTAAGACACAGTATGAAAGCCGACCAGCTAAGCTTTTCTCTCCTCCTTTGCCTCATGTTCTAGATTGTTTTTGAGGCCGCAGGGGACGTTTAGTCTCCATCAGAGCCCCCGTTCCCAGACACAATACAGAGCCAGGATAAACAGCACTGTGGCAGCCGTACACCTGCACAAACCGGCTCTCTCCCCCTCATACCGCAAACACTCGTCTGCAGCACCAAAACTACGTCATCCATCACAGAGAAACTCCCTACTGCATCTCTTCATCATCAGACAAAAGCAAGGAGAAAAGAAGACGGTGGGGAAAATGTGTAGATGGATCCTGGGGGATTTTGGATTTTTGTTTATGCGCAAGGCCTGCAAACAAATGTGGTGATGGATTTACTGTGGTAGCAGGGGGAAAAACTCTCAGCTTGAGCAAATGTAGTGTCGTGTTGACATGTGCTCCTGGCAGGAGACCAACGCTTAAGGTTATGCACCAGAATAAATCTGACGCAGACATTAATTGGACACCTGTACGAGATACACAAGGCTAGAAATTCAATCAAGCGAGGCAGTACGAACGTAAAACATGTTTTGGAAAGAAGAACAGAGAACAGTGCAAATGGAGAAGCAAGCTCAAAACAAAAAACAGCGCTCTATAATTTTACAAGATGCTCCTGTACGAAAATAACTCAACCATACGCTGTTATTTTGAGGTCATCGCATGCAATAAACTCCGGACACAGTGATGATCTAAGCATGAATCTCTTGTGTATTTAAATATATTCCCCTGTTTATCATCAGTGTTGACGAGTAACCAAAAATAGTGCCTTTACAAATTTAAAACAATTTTGAATAGTTCAGCAGTTTAGAAGTTTTCAAGTCAGTGAGTTTTTACAGTAATACTTTTTCAATGATTAAGGCCTGTTTACACCAAGAACACTAAATATAAAGAAACTATAACAATAACTATACTAGCTTCCATACCAATGCGTGATAACACTATGTCAGTGTTTTTATTGTTTATCAACTGGGGAAAAATTTTTTTGAAAGTGATTTAAACAATCGTTTCTTTGAGCCTGTAACGTTGTACTTGTGGTGTGCAATATAAACTTGCAAATCTGACTTTTTTTCTCAGAATTGTGTGTTAATGTATAAAGTCAGAATTGTGAGACGTAAAGTCTCTTTTTTCTCAGAATTGAGAGTTTATATCTCACCATTGTGACACCTTCTAAGAATTGTGAGTTTATATCTCACAATTGTGACTTTTTTCTCAGAATTATAAGTTTATATCTCACAATTGTGACTTTTTTTTCTCAGAATTGAGAGTTTATATCTCACAATTGTGACTTTTTTCTCAGAATTATAAGTTTATATCTCACAATTGTGACTTTTTTCTCAGAATTATAAGTTTATATCTCACAATTGTGACTTTTTTCTCAGAATTATAAGTTTATATCTCACAATTGTGACTTTTTTCTCAGAATTATAAGTTTATATCTCACAATTGTGACTTTTTTCTCAGAATTATAAGTTTATATCTCACAATTGTGACTTTTTTTCTCAGAATTGTGAGTTTATATCTCACAATTGTGACTTTTTTCTCAGAATTGTGACTTTATATCTCACAATTATGACTTTTTTTTATCAGAATTGTGAGTTTATATCTCAAAATTGTGACTTTTTTATCAGATTTGCAAGTTTGTATCTCACAATTTTCTCAGAATTTGCGAGTTTGAATCTCACAATTGTGATGTTTTGTAAGTTTATAACCCACTTTTTTCTCATTGTAAGAATTGTAAGTTTATAACTCAGGTTTTGATTTTTCTCAGAATTGCGAGTTATTACCTCACAATTGTGAGCTTATATCTCACAATTGTGATTTGCTTGTGACTTTGTTTCTCAAAATTGCGTTGAGTTTATAGCTCACAATTGACTTTTTCTCAGAATTGAGTTGTGACTTTTCTCAGAATTGTGACTTTATATCTCACAATTATTACTTTTTTCTCAGAATTGCGAGTTTATGTCTCACAATTGTGATGTTTTTTGAGAATTGTAAGTTTATATCTCACAGTTGTGATTTTTCTCAGAATTGTAACTATATCTCACAATTATTACTTTTTTCTCAGAATTACGAGTTTATATCTCACAATTGTGACTTTTTTCTCAGATTTGCAAGTTTTTATCTCACAATTGGGAGTTTATATCTCACAGTTGTGACTTTTTTTTCTCAGAATTGCGAGTTTATATCTCGCAACTGTGACTTTTCTCAGAATTGTGACTTTATATCTCACAACTGACTTTTTTTCTCACAATTGCGAGTTTATATCTCACAATTTTCTCAAAATTTGCGAGTTTATATCTTACAATTGTGACTTTTTTCTCAGAATTGTAAGTTTATAACTCAGGTTTTGATTTTTCTCAGAATTGCGAGTTATTACCTCACAATTGTGAGTTTATATCTCACAATTGTGATTTGCTTGTGACTTTTTTCTCAGAATTGCGAGTTTATGTCTCACAATTGTGAATGTTTTCTCAGAATTGCAAGTTTATAACTCACAATTGTGACTTTTTCTCTCAGAATTGTGAGTTTATATGTCACAATTGTGACAATTTTCGTAGAATTGTAAATTTTTATCTCACAGTTGTGACTTTTCTCAGAATTGTGACTTTATATCTCACAATTATTACTTTTTTCCTCAGAATTGTGACTTTATATCTCACAATTGACTTTTTTTGCACATTTGCATGTTTATATCTCACAATTTTCTCAAAACTTTTTTCTCAGAATTGTAAGTTTATATCTCACAATTGTGACTTTTCTCAGAATTGTAACTTTATATCTCACAATTATGACTTTTTTTTATCAGAATTGTGAGTTTATATCTCAAAATTGTGACTTTTTTTTATCAGATTTGCAAGTTTGTATCTCACAATTTTCTCAGAATTTGCGAGTTTGAATCTCACAATTGTGATGTTTTGTAAGTTTATAACCCACTTTTTTCTCATTGTAAGAATTGTAAGTTTATAACTCAGGTTTTGATTTTTCTCAGAATTGCGAGTTATTACCTCACAATTGTGAGCTTATATCTCACAATTGTGATTTGCTTGTGACTTTGTTTCTCAAAATTGCGTTGAGTTTATAGCTCACAATTGACTTTTTCTCAGAATTGAGTTGTGACTTTTCTCAGAATTGTGACTTTATATCTCACAATTATTACTTTTTTCTCAGAATTGCGAGTTTATGTCTCACAATTGTGATGTTTTTTGAGAATTGTAAGTTTATATCTCACAGTTGTGATTTTTCTCAGAATTGTAACTATATCTCACAATTATTACTTTTTTCTCAGAATTACGAGTTTATATCTCACAATTGTGACTTTTTTCTCAGATTTGCAAGTTTTTATCTCACAATTGGGAGTTTATATCTCACAGTTGTGACTTTTTTTTCTCAGAATTGCGAGTTTATATCTCGCAACTGTGACTTTTCTCAGAATTGTGACTTTATATCTCACAACTGACTTTTTTTCTCACAATTGCGAGTTTATATCTCACAATTTTCTCAAAATTTGCGAGTTTATATCTCACAATTGTGATTTGCTTGTGACTTTTTTCTCAGAATTGCGAGTTTATGTCTCACAACTGTGAATGTTTTCTCAGAATTGCAAGTTTATAACTCACAATTGTGACTTTTTCTCTCAGAATTGTGAGTTTATATGTCACAATTGTGACAATTTTCGTAGAATTGTAAATTTTTATCTCACAGTTGTGACTTTTCTCAGAATTGTGACTTTATATCTCACAATTATTACTTTTTTCTCAGAATTGTGACTTTATATCTCACAATTGACTTTTTTTGCACAATTGCATGTTTATATCTCACAATTTTCTCAAAACTTTTTTCTCAGAATTGTAAGTTTATATCTCACAATTGTGACTTTTCTCAGAATTGTGACTTTATATCTCACAATTATGACTTTTTTTTATCAGAATTGTGAGTTTATATCTCAAAATTGTGACTTTTTTTTATCAGATTTGCAAGTTTGTATCTCACAATTTTCTCAGAATTTGCGAGTTTGAATCTCACAATTGTGATGTTTTGTAAGTTTATAACCCACTTTTTTCTCATTGTAAGAATTGTAAGTTTATAACTCAGGTTTTGATTTTTCTCAGAATTGCGAGTTATTACCTCACAATTGTGAGCTTATATCTCACAATTGTGATTTGCTTGTGACTTCTCAAAATTGCGAGTTTATAGCTCACAATTGACTTTTTCTCAGAATTGAGTTGTGACTTTTCTCAGAATTGTGACTATATATCTCACAATTATTACTTTTTTCTCAGAATTGCGAGTTTATGTCTCACAATTGTGATGTTTTTTCTGAGAATTGTAAGTTTATATCTCACAGTTGTGATTTTTCTCAGAATTGTAACTATATCTCACAATTATTACTTTTTTCTCAGAATTACGAGTTTATATCTCACAATTGTGACTTTTTTCTCAGATTTGCAAGTTTTTATCTCACAATTGGGAGTTTATATCTCACAGTTGTGACTTTTTTTTCTCAGAATTGCGAGTTTATATCTCGCAACTGTGACTTTTCTCAGAATTGTGACTTTATATCTCACAACTGACTTTTTTTCTCACAATTGCGAGTTTATATCTCACAATTTTCTCAAAATTTGCGAGTTTATATCTCACAATTGTGACTTTTTTCTCAGAATTGTAAGTTTATAACTCAGGTTTTGATTTTTCTCAGAATTGCGAGTTATTACCTCACAATTGTGAGTTTATATCTCACAATTGTGATTTGCTTGTGACTTTTTTCTCAGAATTGCGAGTTTATGTCTCACAATTGACTTTTTCTCAGAATTATGAGTCGTGACTTTTCTCAGAATTGTGACTTTATATCTCACAATTGTGAATGTTTTCTCAGAATTGCAAGTTTATAACTCACAATTGTGACTTTTTCTCTCAGAATTGTGAGTTTATAAGTCACAATTGTGACATTTTTCGGAGAATTGTAAATTTTTATCTCACAGTTGTGACTTTTCTCAGAATTGTGACTTTATATCTCACAATTATTACTTTTTTTCTCAGAATTGTGACTTTATATCTCACAATTGACTTTTTTCGCACAATTGCATGTTTATATCTCACAATTTTCTCAAAACTTTTTTCTCAGAATTGTAAGTTTATATCTCACAGTTTTGACTTTTCTCAGAATTACAAGTTATCTCACAATTATGAGTTTATATCTCACAATTGTGTCTTTTCTCAGAATTGTGACTTTATATCTCACAATTGTGACTTTTTTTCTCAGAATTGCGAGTTTATATCTCACAATTCTGACTTATAGCAAATGCAAGTTATTCAGTCAAATCGCAATTCTGAGAACATATTAGTCTTTACCCCTCTCAAAATTGGACTTAGAAAAAAAGTCAGAATTGTGAGTTTTTATCTTGCAATTCTGAGAAAAAAGTATGAATTTTAAATTTATATCTCACAATTCTGACTTTATAACTTGCAGTTGCAAGTTCATATCGCACAGTTCTGAGAAAAAAATCAGAATTGCGAGTTAGTATCATGCAATTTTGAGGAAAAAAAGTCGCAATAACCTTTTTTTTTTTTTAAATTCAGTGGCAAAAACGGGTTTCCATATCGCACGCAGGTGAATCTAATGTTTGATGTTTGTGGTTTTGTGGGCTATCATTCAATGCACCAGTGTGGATACTTACTGTACTTTGAAATTACAGATACTACGTCTTGGAAATTATACTTATTTTGTAATATTTATTCCAAAATAATAAGTTTCACAGGAAAATGCCATCTGAACAAGTAAGTAATGAAAGCAAAGTTAGCTTAGATCACGTCAAACAGCACAAATGATTATTATTGGTATCCTTTGTTCTCAAATTGTTCTCAAAAGCTGTGTTTTTAATGTGTATTAGCATTATCTGTAGATTTAGTAACTAGCTGGGACTCCTTTATGTATACAGATTTTACATAATGACGCTGACAAATGGCAGCAAACTCAAGTTTCCCACAGAAAACGACCCGGAACACTCAAACTGGAAAATATTAAGCTTACCGTGCTCTAGGTAAGGAGATAGTTTTGAACACTGATTGGTTATGTACTTGCTCAATAATTGGTTAGGGATCATTTTTAACCAAAAAATTATTATTGTAGCTTTAAACATGAGTGAAATCTGCATGGGGAACTTTTTCGCTCTTGCGGAAAACTCTCAATGGCACAGATTCCTATTAAAATGAATGAAATTTGCCTGCAATATTCAGCAGAGCAATGGTAAATGTGACCACACCTTTAGTGTTGAAAAGTCTGATTTATTTTAGTGAAATGTTTCGTATAAATGTACAGAATAAAAATACAATTCGCCAATTTTAGTCCATGTATACACTACATGTCTAACTTGGCTATGTAAATATCGGGTGTTGTTGTTCTACTTAGTAGATTATTATATTACAATGTAACGAGCTACTTTTTAGTTTGTAGCTTGCCCTGTAACAAACTATGTTATCATGCGTATAAAACAGCTGTTTATGTCTCTGAATGAAGTGCTAGTAGAAGATTCATGTTGGATCTGGGAATATTACAATTAAAACCTTAGTAAATGCATATATTGAAATGAAACGTATTAGAAGCTAAATCAATTTATGAGATGGGAAAAAAGAAATCTCACACTTTCTGTCTCCAGATCAACATAGTCTCACTTTTACTCAAGTGTTTGGATGATAATTAATCATGGTTCAGCACTTCTGACAGAATGTGTGATGAAAGTCAAGAAATTACTGGTGACTAAAAAAAAAATAAAAAAATCACAGGGACAGCTCAGTGGGAAGGTTGACTAAATCAGGTGAAACATGGCTAAAAAATTCCCCTGGGTAGTGTATTTTAATAGCGTTAATATATACATAGTCAGAAGGTCTGTGGTACTGTTGGCTCTCTTGAAACATAACATTTTCTGTACAATGTGTAGCATTCCCGACACAGAGCAGCTTTTGCCTGATGAAGCCCAGCAGGTGTATGATTCTCCAGTCAGATGGCTTGAGGGGGCAGTGTCATCACCATACTGCCAACTAAAGTCCTTGTGAACCCAGGATCATTCTCACCACAGATTTGTGTGAGTTGGAAATGTAAGAACAACATATTCCCGCAAGTCTAGAATTTTCTTTGGATACATAATGGCAACCCTAATGACTTTTTGTTACAATTATGCATCAGAACATCTGAACTGACAGCACAAGTGCTATTTATATCAACACAAGTGGTTAATGTGGACAGGGAAGTATTATGGGAAAAATTGTTTTATGTAAAATCTGCATGAAGATTCTTTGGAACATATTTTGTGTTCCACAGAAGAAAAAACAGATTTGGAAATTGAAGGGGAAAAATGTTGACTGATTTTTCATTCCTGGGTATTCCGTACTACTACTTTAAGAGAGAACTGAAAGCCTTGAAAGCCTGAGTAGCAACAATGTACTTTTTCACTTCATAACAATGCTGAGACTCACACACTGGTTCAAACTGTACTTACAGATGTGAAAGAAATGAGAAGGCACTATAGCCATGTTAATATTCAAACCAACATCATGATCGTGGGTGTGATCCAAAATGAAAATTCAGCCATTAATTACTCACCCTCATGTTCATCTTCAGAACACAAATTAAGATATTTTTGCTGAAATCAGAGAGCTTTCTGACCCTGCATAGAATATAGTTGAAATAGTCCATGTGACATTAGCGGTACAACTGTAATGTTATGAAGCTACAAGAATACTTTTTGTGTGCAAAGAAAACAAAAATAATGACTTTATTCAAATATTTCTATTCTTCCGTGTCAGTCTCCACTGCGCAATCAGGAGAGTATCTACCACAACGTACAAAAAAGTCAGTATTTTTTTTCCTTTGTGCACAAAAAGTATTCTTGTAGCTTCATCCAATTACGGATGAACCACTGATGTCACATTGACTATTTTAACAATGTCCTTACTACCTTTATGGGTCTTGAACATGTCAGTTTGTTGTGACAGAATTTTAATTTTCGAGTGAACTATTGCTTTAATATTGATTATTAAATCCCCAGACATGAGGCTAAAACTGTGGGAAAAAAAAGATTAGGCTAGTAGCTGAAACCAGCCCAAATAGACAAATTATCTATTGCACATCTGAGCAATAATGGCTTTTAATTCCTGAACGAATTAGTGTATTGAATGAAATGACTCATTATTTATCGCCAAACAGTCAAACAGAGAAATGCAAAATGATACAAACTGTGAAAGGCCCAGTGCTGCTTGTTTTTTACAATAACTTTAACCTTTAAACCCAGACCTGTGAGCTACAAGGATGTTAATCAATGGTATTTGCTTCTTTTAAAGCCATCAGCGCATTTCAACTTATTAAAAATAATTGTGTTTGATAGTGGAATTCCTGAGGACTACATTTCCCAGGCATGATTCTGCAAAAATCTCCACCAATCAGAGAGTTGACACAAACAAATTCCACCAAAAGAACTCTTTAGCGTCTGCCCACCCTCAATAAGCGCTGTGAATGACTAGTTTAGTTAATATATGCATATTTAGCAATTAGGGGTGTAAGAAAAAAATCGATACATGTGTGTATTGCAATATTTTGTTTGGGCGATACTGTCTCAGTTTTCAAAAGCAGTCTGTAAGTTTTGCCTCTTTGTCGCCATCTCTGTCTGAAAACCTGCAATTGCAGTTAATTGCAGAATTATTTTCCATGCGTGGGTTGTGCTCTGGCACAGCTCCAGCGCGAATGAATCTAATGTTCTGGTAGCTGTCAGTCACCGCACCTTTGTGGATTTTCAATGTATTTAGGAATCACAGATTAACAGATTCAAATATATGACCCAAATAAGAATTTTCATTGGATACTGTCATCTAAGAGTAAGTAACAAGTTTCTGTTTCTGTACAGTCTAATCTCTGATTGACATAAAATTGGAATTTCATAGCAAGAAATTCTTTTAGCCGAAAAAGCAAATCATTATTCCTTAGGACCAGTGTTCTCTTTAAAATACAAAATTTGTGTAATACCATGTAGGCTATCTGCAAACAGATGCATATTTAAAACTGGACTAATCTAATTTCAGTCACTTGTGTTTTATAAACACAAACTTTTTGGATTACAATCCGCAACCAAAAAAATAAGTTTAATGTTGAAATGTTACGGCTCAGTTTTCCGGTTATGTATATTTTCAGTGTGCTGTAATCATCTAGTTGTCTTAAACACCGAATAAAATGAGAGTTTGCGGGATGATTTCAAAATTCGAATTTATTTATTTATTATTCATGCACATATGGAAAGGAAATATATTTATAGTTACATTTCAGCAGGCTGAAGATAATTCATTTTAACTCAGAGAATATGATTCAGTTAATTGTTTTTTTTTAAAGAAATGCCAGTCCTAAAATGCAGTAATAATCGGCGTTGTCGTGAGTATGTACGTGCGATAAACGCTGACCGGAAAAAAAACGAGCCGTAACAAGTAGAACGCGGAAGTAGTGCAAGTAGTCCATTATTTCAGCCGCTGTGAGAAAAGGCTATAAAGGATCCGGCACCTGCAGCATTCTCACATGCGATTGTTACTAGCCAGGAGGCCTTCTTTAGCCACGTACACACTGCAGCTAAATTCGGTTGTCAGTTCACCTTTTACTCCTTAATCGCGTTCTGTACACACATAATTCACTAAAATACGGGAGTGACAACCGCATTAACTCCCGAAAAATACAGGTAGTGACAACCGCATTTACAGAAATTCTATGCAGTGTGTACAGAACCGAACTGAACAACTAGTTGTTAATGACGTATCTAAACCCGCATCTGTACGTGAGATGCAAGAAAATAACGGTGAAAGAAGTCTTATCTTTGGCTTGGAGACGGGGCTAGGCTAATTACAGGTCCTTCTCAAAAAATTAGCATATTGTGATAAAGTTCATTATTTTCTGTAATGTACTGATAAACATTAGACTTTCATATATTTTAGATTCATTACACACAACTCGAAGTAGTTCAAGCCTTTTATTGTTTTAATATTGATGATTTTGGCATACAGCTCATGAAAACCCAAAATTCCTATCTCAAAAAATTAGCATATTTCATCCGACCAATAAAAGAAAAGTGTTTTTAATACAAAAAAAGTCAACCTTCAAATAATTATGTTCAGTTATGCACTCAATACTTGGTCGGGAATCCTTTTGCAGAAATGACTGCTTCAATGCGGCGTGGCATGGAGGCAATCAGCCTGTGGCACTGCTGAGGTGTTATGGAGGCCCAGGATGCTTCGATAGCGGCCTTAAGCTCATCCAGAGTGTTGGGTCTTGCGTCTCTCAACTTTCTCTTCACAATATCCCACAGATTCTCTATGGGGTTCAGGTCAGGAGAGTTGGCAGGCCAATTGAGCACAGTAATACCATGGTCAGTAAACCATTGACCAGTGGTTTTGGCACTGTGAGCAGGTGCCAGGTCGTGCTGAAAAATGAAATCTTCATCTCCATAAAGCTTTTCAGCAGATGGAAGCATGAAGTGCTCCAAAATCTCCTGATAGCTAGCTGCATTGACCCTGCCCTTGATAAAACACAGTGGACCAACACCAGCAGCTGACATGGCACCCCAGACCATCACTGACTGTGGGTACTTGACACTGGACTTCAGGCATTTTGGCATTTCCCTCTCCCCAGTCTTCCTCCAGACTCTGGCACCTTGATTTCCGAATGACATGCAAAATTTGCTTTCATCCGAAAAAAGTACTTTGGACCACTGAGCAACAGTCCAGTGCTGCTTCTCTGTAGCCCAGGTCAGGTGCTTCTGCCGCTGTTTCTGGTTCAAAAGTGGCTTGACCTGGGGAATGCGGCACCTGTAGCCCATTTCCTGCACACGCCTGTACACGGTGGCTCTGGATGTTTCTACTCCAGACTCAGTCCACTGCTTCCGCAGGTCCCCCAAGGTCTGGAATCGGTCCTTCTCCACAATCTTCCTCAGGGTCCGGTCACCTCTTCTCGTTCTGCAGCGTTTTCTGCCACACTTTTTCCTTCCCACAGACCTCTTGCTTGAGGGTGTCAATGATAGCCTTCTGGACAGCAGTCAGGTCGGCAGTCTTACCCATGATTGCGGTTTTGAGTAATGAACCAGGCTGGGAGTTTTTAAAAGCCTCAGGAATCTTTTGCAGGTGTTTAGAGTTAATTAGTTGATTCAGATGATTAGGTTAATAGCTCGTTTAGAGAACCTTTTCATGATATGCAAATTTTTTGAGATAGGAATTTTGGGTTTTCATGAGCTGTATGCCAAAATCATCAATATTAAAACAAAAAAAAAGGCTTGAACTACTTCAGTTGTGTGTAATGAATCTAAAATATATGAAAGTCTAATGTTTATCAGTACATTACAGAAAATAATGAACTTTATCACAATATGCTAATTTTTTGAGAAGGACCTGTATATTCAGGAGCCCTGCAGTGAAGTGTCAGTGTTGCCAGATCTTCATAGAAAAAAAACAACAAACAAGGACAAGCACAAAAAAAAACAGTAAAACACCCAAATGCGTTGTTTTATAACACCAAAAAAATCACATATATCATATCCGCAACAGACAACTTTATTAACTCCATAAAGCGCCTAGCTTTATTAGGTAAGCCCAAGTAACATGCCTAAAAGCGCTTGTAAATACGAGGACATGGCAACACGGCAAGACCGCGCTCTCTGCCTCCCGAGCATAAACAAAACACAGCACGTTAATCAGTGGTAGTTTAGTTAAAATCGCTGGACAAAAAGAGTCTTTAGCCAAAAATTTGCAGATACTAAACGGCTATTCACTCCTGCAAGATGGCAAAATGTTGCTATGGTTACAAATGCAGGAGTGGCTGTTCCGCACACACATGGAACGATAATTTACGGGACTCACTCCCGCATTTAAATACGGTTGTGACTCCTGAAACTTGCAGTGTGTACATGCGTACGTGACGTAATGACGCAGTGGCATGCTTGAATTTCCCGCGAAAACCTACCCGTACCACTCAATTTAAAAAAAAACGTTATTATAAGCTAACCGTTTTGAACACTGGCTAGTTATGTACTTGCACAGATTATTTTTAAAATTAGGACACGCCACTAATGTTGGCGTTAAGAGAGGATGAAACAGTAGTTCCTGCTCCTACCTGGGCGTACAAAGCTAAAGTATGGCATCATTTCGGCTTTTGAGGTAACGTCCACTGCCCGGACCGCGGCGCAGGCGCCGCCTCGGCTGCGTGAAGGAATGGCGGCCGCGCGGCGGTTCCGCTGCTTGCTGCCTCACGTGTGAAAGGGCCGGTGAGGTTGCCACACTGCTTTCTCTCGTGGTGGGGCCTTTTGTGCAGTTGAGGCGGTGCTAGCGTCGCGTTAGAATCCTGCAAACTTCCAGAATCTCGCAAGCACTTTATTTCCCCCCTTTTCTTGTACTGCACAAAAAAGTGGTTCAATATTGAATGTTACAGGGACTGATTAATGCAAATGCAGATCCCACTGTTTTTTTTTTTTTTTTTTGCTAAGGTTTGCATATGCTGGTATTTCCTTAATTACAGCTTTTCTAAAAGTATGTCCTATTCATAAAATAAGAAATATCCCAATATATCGACTTGCTTACAGTATCACAATGTATCGCAACATATTGTATCACAACCCCTGTATCATGACATCGTATAGCCAGATATACACAGGCAATACACAGACCTATTAGCTAAAATAACTATTAAAAATACTTCCAGTCTCTGAAAAAGAATGCAGGTGGTGGGGTGGGGAGGGAGGCAAATGCGCGCAAAACTTTTGCGATATTTTCTAAATGTCGATAAAAACCTGTTGCGAAATGACGGTGTTTCCATTAACCATATCATGCGACTAAAACTCGTCCTCTCGAGATAAGTCATTCAAAACGCACTAGCCGTTTTATATTTTTAATCAGATACAAGGCAAGTATGTGCTTGTTCTGGGAAGTAGGCTAATAGTGCGCGATTTCACGGAGGAACTGTGGATTCAGAATTTCTGGATGAACGCATTCACTTTTTTTAGCTGTGCAGTGCAATGGGGCCTCCTGTAACACCTGCAGCATCATGCACAAGCCAATTTCCACAAATAAACGAATAAAGAATGATCATATGACTGTTCACGTTGGGTTGACCAGGTACAGTTGGTACAGGGGTACAGTTGAAACACCTTAAATAACTTATATGCGCAAAAAGTCTGATGTGTGATATTTGCTTCACACATGCGTATTAGCACCCTCTTTGAGTGTGGGAGATTTGAAGTATGTGCGTATCTTCAGTCTAAAGATATTGACTAAAGTTTTTTTTTCAAGGTAAGTTTTTCACTTCACCACATCTCTTCCACATTGAATAGCTTCTCATCCTTACATGACTGTTAAAGTTAACTTACATTTTCTTAAACCTTAATCTGTGCACTAAAAACTGACATATTGCATGACTTGGTGTCATGCAAGGTCATCGTAAAATCTAGAGAAATGTTGGAGGTGGTCAGCGGGGTACAGTTGAGACACAATGTACCAATTGTACCCGCCCTAGAATCCTATTGCAGCACATGCAGTTTAGTTGCACAATGCAAGATGTAAGTTAATAGTCACACTATGGTTTATTAGGCTATTGTTATTATTTTTATTTATTATGTTCATTGTTATTATGTTTAGTAGGTTATTGCTTGCATCTGATCTGTTTTATTATTGCTGTTTGCTGTTATAATTAAACATTGTATCTCTGTTTGTCATTACAATAAAATGTTTTACAAATGAACTACTTTTAACTTTAAAAATAATCAATAAAATACTAAATGGAAATGAAAAAAATTAAATTCTAATTTTTAAAGGTATTTCATAATTCCAATGAATTGGTTAGGCAGCTTTACAGCATTACGGATGGGTGTCTCAACTGTACTCGGGTGCTGTTTCAACTGTACCCCACATCGGTACAGTTGGAACAAAAAAGCTTCTTGTGTTCATGAGCTAATTGTGGCAAATATGACCTACTAATGGATGTTAATAAATATTAACATTTTAGTAGACAAGTAAAGGAAATGTCATGAAAAATCACTTCTTTTCAGTCCCTAGTTTTGGTGTGGTAAAGGAAAAAGCAAAAAGTGTACCAACTGTACTTGGTCTACCCTATATCATGTGACCTGGAAATGCGAAAAAAGCGTTTCTATTGCCGTTTTGCGAATTATTCCTTTTTCGCATTGTCTGAAAAACCACCTCATGCGAGCGTAAAAACTTTTTTGCGATTTATGGGTGTTTTTGCGAATTTGACGCGTTTCCATTAGGCGTATTTTCAATTCGCAATTTCAATTTGCGCATTTTGAAGGGTAATGGAAACGCGCCTATACTTAAAATACTAAAAAACAATCGTAGTAGAAAAAATAAAACATAAAACGCTTATAAATCACATTTTTTTCTAAAGTAAAACTGTCCAACAGCGGCACCAGCAGGTAAATTACGACAGTAGTCTGCCTCTCTCTCGCCTTCCCTGAACCCATTGAGTTTTAACAGACCCCTAAAGCATGTGGTGAGTTTGAGAATGAATGGGAGAAATTCATGTGAGAAAAGGCAATACTTCCATTGAAATATATTTGGATATGACTGGTTATGTTCCACCTCTTGTGTTCACAAATCAGTCTGAATAAACAATATAATAGTGTTAATGGAAAGACCTAAAAAAAGGTAAAGTACAGTAAACAACTCACATACTTAGATATAACCACTTTGTTATGTCAAAATAAGACTTAAAAGGGCATGAAAACATGATCTGTGGGAGTTTTTAGTGAGTAATCAGCTTGGGGAAAATTAACAAATGGTTAACTATTAAAAAGAATAGCTGAACATATGTTCACAACTAAAATATATTGTTTAAATTGTTAATGCCTTGAGTTATTATTTTGAAATAAATGTAAAATGCTTAAAAACACTAGCTTGATGAGATTCATATGTGGCTGTTATGAATAGAATGTTGACTACATTGTTAATGTAAAAATAGGAAATATATTTTTTTCTGATAGTGTAAGTAATGTTTATTTAATCAAGAAAATGTGACTGGGTCATGAATTGACATTTGATTTAAAAAAATATATTTTGAGGACCTTGCCTTCTAATGTCAGAATAACACTGTACACCACTGGCTCACTAATTCAAATCCTGGAACTAACTGTTGCATTATGCTTTTTATTACACAGGTGTTATAGGAGGTGTTACCGAAATATGTTGTAACGTTGAAACCATGGGTTTTCTGCCAGCAACGTGGGACCTTGAATGTGCTGTAATGTGTGACAGTAAGTGAGAGGCATCCAGTGACTCACATCACTGCTGTGTTTCAATCCTTTCAAACCGCTGAGATGGGGGAAAGGGGAATTGTGAGAGCGTGACTTTTTCATATCCTCAGATAATTTTCAGAGACCTTAAGTCTTCCCCTCAGTTGGCCCTCAGACACCACTTCCTCTACCGGTGACATACTGACAGGAATCCTCAGCATATGAATGAGATGTGTGTGCTTGAATGATCTCAGATTAATATTGCAACAGAGATTTCATCATGAAGATCAAGAGTGGTAAGTGCACCATAAACTTAATAACTGGGGCAAATGGGAGCACTATGAGTCTTAGCATTAGAATTATCATAAAATCAAAGATACAAGCTAGATTATGCATTGCATGATTACAGTATAGTGCATTACTGTAGATTTTAAACATTGTAAACATGATTTTCTTCCTGAATTATTTCTGTGATAACAGGTTTAGGTGCAGGCTATGAAGACCACATGGTATACAGATTCTGTGGGGCATCAGGATGGGGCAGAAGAGGTCACCCCTTTCCCTTTAAAACTCTAACCAGGCCAGGCCGCTCAGTCTGGGGCTATGGTGAGTGGAATCATATTTTCTGCAAGTTATAAAACAAGACTTTGTGACATACAAATCACTTACTCAGCAAAACTAGACAATACATTCTATCTGTTTGTGTTCTGTGGTTAAAAAAAAAAAAAAAAAATGACCAAGGCTCAGGGCAAAAATAGCAGTGAATGTGACAGAAATGCTTGATTTAAAATCTGCAAAAATGCCTGAAAGTGCAAAAATACTGAATTACTGCTGTATCTTATATTTGATATATATATATACACTGCCTTTCAAAAGTTTGAGATCAGTAAGATTTATGTTTTTTAAAGATGTTTCTTATGCTCATGCAAGGCTGAATTTATTTGATCAAAAATCCAGAAAAAAATGAATTATTTTCAATGTAAATACATTTTTCTATTTGAACACCTTTTAAAATCTTCAGAAATCATTGTAATATGCTGATTTATTATCAGTGTTGAAAACAGTTGTGCTGCTTAATATTTGGTTGAAACCTGTGATACTTTTTTAAAGGATTTTTTAATAAATAAAAAGCTAAAAAGAACAGAATTTATTCAAAATAAAAAAAATATTTTGTAACAATATAAACTACCATTTAAAAGTTTGTGGTCAGTAAATTTTTATAATTTCTTTTTTTGAAAAAAAAAAAAAAACACTTTTATTCAAGGATGTATTAAATTGATAAAAGTGACATATTGTTAGAAAAGATTTCTATTTTGTATAAATGCTGTTCTTTTAACTTGTTATTTGTCAAAGCAGCAAAACTGTTTCCAACATTGATAATAACAGTATGATGAAATAATGGTTTCTGAAGGATCATGTGACACTGAAACTGGAGTAATGGCTAATGACAATTTAGCTTTGCATTACAGGAATAAATCATATTTAAAAATTTATTCAAATATAGAAAACCATTATTTTAAACTGTAATAATATTTCACAATATTACAATTTTTTTGTATTTTTGATCATGTAAATGCAACCTTGATGCATTTACTTGATAGAAAGCACATTGTAAAGCACAAAAGTAAAGTGTCAACTTTTAAGGTTTCTAATAAAATGTCGAAATTTGGTTTAATATAATGTTACATTGTCATTCAGTGAGTGAGATACTGTATGTATATTTATAGATATTTGTGAGATACTGTATGTATATATATTCACAGTTTGCACAAAAATAAAGCATAAGAACAGTAGCATACATACACAACAATGCTCTTTCTTCCTAACTTGTATATCCTCTTGATTCTTCATTGTGAAGAACTGGAGTGTGGGCAGGGATTTGGTAGCTGTTATTGTGAGAGAGAAACTTGGATGGGGAAGTGTAATGTGCCTGAAAGAGGAAACGCTGAAAGCTTCACACATCCTTGCACAAATAGGATAGTACATTCATGAGATGTCCTTTCACAAGCTTCCTGTTTGACTCTAAAAACTGAAAAGCTTCTTTTGTAATTTGTCGGTTTCTCAGAAATGAAAGAAAGACACGTGTAGGCCTGCTCTTACTAAATGTCTGATTAAGCCAGATCATATGAAAGACATATTCACGCTTTATATACTGAGGCGTGTACCTCAAAGTAAATATTTCCTAGTGGAACAGACTTGGGATATAATGAACCCTGACAATGAGAGCAGCATGAGTCGATTTCACACACGTGGTCCGGTATGGATCAGAACATGTCGTGAATCATAGTGCCCCCATAATGATGAGCTTACATACGTACCAGTGATCTAATCTTAGATTGAATCCATTTGGAGATCAATCAATAAGAGTGCAGACAGGGGTGGAGCTGAGCAGAATGAGAGCTATTGTGCTCTATATTGGGAGCCATTTCAGGCTTGACGCAGAACATGGTCTCTAAGCAACAGCATCAGATTTTAAAGTAACAGGGCTGTCTACATTTCCATAGCGGTAGGTAAACAACTTACCTATACATTCGCCAGCACACATCCCTGAAAACACAATACACTGAATAGATTTTCAGGGAGTCTTTTAGTATAGACTCACTTGGGATTGAAAGAAGCCCTTATCCTTAGTAACTTGTTGATGGTCTGCACAACCTCACTCCTATGGAATTGCATGTGGAGTGTTGGGATTGGTGAATTAAACTGTGGCCAATGAGTTTTGCCACCTGCTGGTACAAGATTAAAAAAGCAATAATTCTAAGTCTGCAACAATGTGCACTGTGTATCGCATTTTTCGTTTCTATCAAGGCTGCTATTTATAAGGCTTGTTGATGTAAAAAGATGCAAAAAATGGACAGATTTTGTGTCTGTATGTGTTTGAGACAGCAAACGTGTGCAAAAAATGTGTGATAATTCTGTGCAAATGCATCTGTGGTTTGCTTCATCTCTCAGCAGCAGTGGCCCTTCACACATGTCATGCTCATCTCTCTACTGCTGCTGTGTGCTGGCAGAATGGAGACGAGCCCAAATGACAGTCACACAGCTATTTGTCTGCTTACTCCAACCTTTATCCTCAACTCTGGAACTTTTACGTCCCAGGGGTTGATTTGCAAATTTAAACAAATTTTCTTTTTTCTTTGTGTAATATGAAGGTCACATGAAAAATTTCATTGACGTTAGTGTAAACAGAAGCGTTTTGTAATTTAGACTAAGTAAATAATAGTTCTTTTATAGGATTGCGTCACTTCTGAATGAAAATTTCTTAATAATTTACCCACCCCCATGTCATCCAATATGTTCATGTCTTTCAGTCTTCAGCTGAAAAGGTTTTTGAGGAAAACATTGCAGGATTTTTCTCCATGTAGTGGACTTCAATGGGAGCCAATGGGTTGAAGGTTAAAGCTGCAGCTTCAACGAGCTCTGCACAATCCCCGGCAAACAAAATGATCAGCGACATGTGACCTGAAGTCGTGGATGCAGAGCTAGTGCAAGACGAGCATTTGTGGTTAAAAAGTACAGTGCCTTGCGAAAGTATTCATACCTCTGTGTATTGTAATATTGCTGCTTTATATTATACTGCTTTAAATGACTTTTTTCCCCACATCAATCTACACTCCACGTACCATATAATGACAAAGTAAAAACAGGATTGTCACAACTTCATGAATTTATTAAAGGTAAACAAACTGAAATAAGTACATTGCATGAGTAATCATAAGATGTTTCAGTACTTAGCTGAAACATCTTTACAGCCTCAAGTCTTTTTGGTATAATGCAACAAGATTTGCACATCAACATTTGGCAATTATCTGCCATTCTTCCTCTCAACTCTTTACCTTTCAAGTTCTGTCAGCTTGGATGAGCGCTGGCAGACATTTTCAGGTTTCTTCAGAAAAGTTTGATTGGGTTCAAGCCCAGGCTCTTGCTACTCTTGCCATGTGCCTAGGGTCATTGTCCTGTTGGAAGGTAAGCCTTCTGCCCAGTCTGAGGTTCTGAATTCTCTGGACTGGGTTTTTATTAAGGCTCAAACTCTTCTTCTACTCTGATGAGTCCTTTAGACCCCGCCGTTGAAAATCAGCGCCACAGCATGAGGCTGCTAGCAGCACACTTTACTTTTGGGATGGTACTCTGCAGGTGATGAGCAGTGCCTGGTTTCCTTCAAACATGATGCTTGGAAATGAGGTTCATCAGACCAGAGAAATCTTGTTTTTCACAATTTAAGAGTTCTTTAGGTGATTTTTTTTGCTAATTGTGTTTTCATGTGTCTTCACTGAGGAGAAGATTGAGTTTGGCCACACCGCTATAAAGACTGGATTGGTGGAGTGTTACATGAATGTTTATCCTTCTGTAGATTTCTACACATGTGAGCATGTAGCTCAACTAGACTGACCATCAGGTTCTTGGTCACCAGTCTAACCAAAGCCCTTCTCCATCGATTGCTTAGTTTGGCCAGGAGGCCTTACCCTTTCATTAAGGGTAACAGAGACTACATGCTTAGTGTGAACCTTCAATGCCGCATATTTATTTATTTATTTTTTTAAACTCTTCTTTAGATGTATGGCTTGATGCAATCCTGTCTCTGAGCCCTACAGGCAGTTTTTTGACCTCAGGGCTTGGTTTTTGCTCTGATATGTATTTTTAGCAGTTAGACCTTTTTATTAGGATGTGTGTGTCTTTCCAAATCATATCTATTCAATTGAATTTGCCACAGGTTAACTTTACTCGAAGTATAGTAACATCTACAAGCAATATGAATGCGCCTGAGCTAAATTTGAACTGTCCCAGATAAGGGTCATACAATGGAATACGTTTTTTATTTTAAATAAATTAGCAAATATGTCAAAAACCTATTTTTTGCTTTGGCATTATAGTGTATGGAGCGTAGACTGATGTGGGGGAAAAAAGTAATTAAAAGCAGTTCAACATATGTGAACAACAAAACAAAACGTGAACAAAATGAAGGGGTATGAATACTTACACAAGACACTGTATTGTAAATATGTGTTTTGTTTTTTGTTTTTTTAAAACAAAACCCTTATTCCTCAGCTGGGATCATGTAGAGCCCTTTGAAGGTGCATTGAAACTGCAATTTGTACCTTCAACCTGCTGATACCCATTGAAGGCTGCTATATCCTGGAATGTTTTCGTCAAAAAAAAAAAAAAAAATCATAAAGTTGTTTTAAATTTATTTTATTACTAGAAATATCTGAACAAATGTTGTAATGTATGCATATGTGTATATATGTATGCATTTCCTGTTATGATTCCCAGACATGTATAGTAAAAGTGGACATATGTTGGCTTATAACATTTTAAAAACCTTGGCTTGAAGGAATATCTCTGCTTACAGTAAGGACTGACACATTGAGTAATAATGAGTGTAATTAATTATTACAGGACTGTCTGTTAAGCTGAGGGCAAGAGAAGTCTAAAGGAAAGAGAACTAATTCTTCCGCTCTCTGGAGGGTCATAAAATGCCTCCGACATTGAAGGTTGAGTTATTTTAGGGTAGGCCTAATTTACTACGCCTTCTCTCATCTCCAGCTAATAATCTGAACCTCTCTCCAAAAAAGACTTGAGTTATTGGAATGAACTGCAGTCTAATTTGCCTTAAATAAACAAAAATGGCTCCACTGGGCATTTGTGTAACAGACCTAGCAGGAAGTTAACATTGCAAAAACTGCTTAAAAACAACACAGATGGAATGTCAGCAGCTATCAGGTGCAACCAACTGCATTCCATGTCAGCATGAGATCTGCGAATCCCATTACCACACATACCTGTTTTGACCCTGATAGTAGTAACAGACATTTCGGGGTGACATTGACCAGGTCCCATCATCTTCAGGGCCCAGGTCACCACGCTCTGTGATTGGACGGCCCTTTGTTCTGGCCTTTCATGTGTAGTGCACCTGCTCTGCCCCTCCCTTGAGCCGTCCTGGTGAGTTATGGGATAGCGGAGGATAGAAAGGCGTGAAATGAGAAATGTGAAGTTGCTTTAAGTTTCCACATGCTTTAGTCACACTAAGTGGTGCCCCTGTTTTGGTGTCCAAAGCAGGGCAGCGATATACTCCAGATGTGTGTTATTGACAGGAGGCTTCTGTGCATTGTCTGTATTGTTCATGTTCGAATTATTATTCAATATTTCTGATGAAAAGCAATTTGTCCATCCATTCTACAATGTGACAATCACTGCCAAGCAGAACATATTTAAACAACATGAGCAAGAGTGCTGTACAGCCAAATCACAGTGACGCTGATATTCAGACAAACAGCACGACTGCAAGTGTGATATTGCTGAAATAAAACAAACAAGAAATAATATTGAGCAACTTACATTCTAGACATAATATTTATAGTTTATTTGTCTGTTTTTGCTTCAGCAAGATAAGGGAGTAAGCATTTAGTTAAAAAAAATGTGATTTACGTTTGCAAAATAACGTTCAGTGGGGTGGGGGAAGGTTGCGATCGCAAAGTCACGTTCATTGGGGGTCGGGGGTGGGGGTCAGTCAGAACGTAGGGCAGGAGGCAGACATCAGTTTTCTCAGTTTACTGAATTTTCTTCAGCCGCACAGACATACATTAGACAGTATAGTAGTTACAATATGGCGGGTCTATATTCTATAGCATAGGTGTATGTGGCTGCAAATAGACAAAACAATACTAAATGTCACATAGCTGACACCATTATAGGAACAGTTTTGTCAGTTGAACATATCTAACACAATACAAGATCTTAAATGGGCAAATTATAAGATAGAAATCACTATTACTTTACATATTTTTTTTACAGAACCAATAATTAATTATATGTTCAAAGGTACATGAACAACACTCGAATCACCAACAGACATCATGCATAATCATTCCGGGATACAATCATCGTTTGCTAACGACAAGCCATGACTCATCATTTCTCCCGAGTGTATTTATGAACCAGTTACTCCATTATTTCTGAATCTACACATATCAAGTAAGGAATCATTTAAAACTCACTTTTCCCTAATGGATGCACACAGTTCTTAATAATTGCCACCAACTCTGCATCGCGACTTCTGTAACGTCTTTTTGTGGCGCATAACAGTTTGTCACGAGCCTTTCACGTGCGCAATCTTTTCCGTCGCGATAACCACTAGAAGGCGCTTTTGCGCTGTCTTTGGGTGAATTCCAAACGGCTTTTTTGCGCCTTTCAATGGCACTTTGGGAAGGGTTCCAACGTTCCAAACGAAAGTGAGCAACTGAATCCCTTCATGAAGGGCCCTTCCAGAAGTCCGTTAGCGAAGGGAACATGCAATGGTCACTTCACAGAAGTGATTTCCATTTGTGATCATGTAATCTTTAGTTAGGAGCTCTTGCCTTTTAAAACAAATTTGGGGTTGATTTCGACTTCACGTACAAACGTAAGTATAATAGGCTGATTAAATTTGTCTTTATTTTAATGTAATACAAAATATTTTTTTCAGTGATAGAATTATGTTTTAAAACGGTAGTGTAAGCAGGTTTAAGCACTTTTAGTTTGAAAAAGTTTAATAGTAAATAAGACAATGTTTAAATAAAATAATAATAATGAGAATAAATGTTTATTTGCAACAACTGATGAGCACTAAAAGCTACACGCAGCATTGTCAAGATAACATTTGGTCAGTCATTCCCTTCGCCAAGGGAGTTCCAAATGCTTATACGAGACAGAAATGCCCTTCTCCCTTAAAAGAACACACTTCGAAGGGAGTAGGGCATAGGGATGCTCACTTCCATTTGGAATTCGCCCAAAGTTTGCAACAAAGGTAGTCACTTGTTGCCACCTACTGGTGCAATGGCATGCACAGATTTTGAAATCTCATTGGTCTAAAGTCCTGCTTTATATCGACCTACAAACTGTCCAAAATTAAGATAATACATTAAAATAAAATGGTAAGACACACCAGTTTGCAATATTAAGCAGAAAAACTAGCTAGCTAAAAATATCTGGAAGCGGATGACACTGGAAACCAGACCCATTAAATTTACAAATCGCCTGCGCTTACACTCTTGAAAATAAGGGGGTGCAAAAGGTTCTTCATAGCGATGCCATAGAAGAACCGTTTTTGGTTCCACAAAGAATCATTAAGTCAGAGGTTATTTAATTCTTTTACTGCCACTCCCTTTTTAAAAAAAAAAAAAAAAAAAAAAAATAGACGTGAAATTGTAAAAA
This sequence comes from Cirrhinus molitorella, assembly GCA_033026305.1. Lineage (NCBI taxonomy): Eukaryota > Metazoa > Chordata > Actinopteri > Cypriniformes > Cyprinidae > Cirrhinus > Cirrhinus molitorella. The sequence continues at coordinate 20,352,674 of CM065123.1, read as the reverse complement.
TTCAAACTTACATTTTTAGAATTCATGAATGAAAACATTAGTAATATGATTTTGATGTACATTTTCCATGGTAATTCAATGTCTGATTTTAAAATGATTTACAAAGGATGAATTTTGAGATTTTAAGTTTTCTACTGATATATATAATTTCTTATGATTTCTAAAGCATGATAGGGAAAAAGGCAACGAAGAAAGTCTTTTTGTGACAAATGTCAGAACTCCTGTTATGATGTAGATTTTTTTGAGGTGCACTCTTGTCATAAATTCATCTATTACTTTTCCTACATAATTTGTAACACAAAACAGTGGTCAGATATCTATTTAGGAGTCCTTTCCAACGATATATAGTTTGTCATGATTAGATTAGGATTTATTTGAAATATGGTGAAGTAAACTTAGGCATCCCGTTGACGGGTAAAGTTAAAGGGTTAAAGAACCACCTCTTTTTTTTACCTTTTTATTATCTGAAGAACCTTCTTTCGCCACAAAGGACCTTTTGTGGAACAGAAAGGTTCTTCAGACGTTAAAGGTTCTTTATGGAACCATTTAGACAAAAAAAGGTTCTTCTATGGCATCGTAAAGCACCTTTATTTTTAAAAGTGTACAGGAAAAATTAGGACGATATTACACATCAAATATCTCCTGACTGGCTAAGATGTGCCACTTTTCAGAGCAGTTTTGCTTTGTGGACAAATTGCCATTTGCTGGAAACTTGTATCAGTTGTGTATATCTTCTATGTTTTTGTAGATTTTGTAAGTTGTACACTATTGTACACTATTATAAGTGTAGAATCTCTTTATAATATTTATGATTTATATAGTATCCATTATAGTGTGTTACGTTCCTCTCTAAGAGGCACTTTTTGCATGCATTTTACAATAAATATTTGCAACAGGTAGGCTATTCAACAATCTTTCCATTTCTCTCACTCTTCTCTTTTTCTTTTCCTTTCTTGTTATTTGTAGCTTGAATACAAGGCAGTGGAGTTTGTCTCTCTGATCGCTGGATGCTATTTTAAGCCTTGCCATGGTCCTGCTGCCCTGGCCAGGGATGCAGCTAGTGGCTCTGATGCCATGTTTACTTGTGCAGCTGCATCTGTTTGATTCTGTTTGTAGTGGAAAATCACCAAATCTTATAGTTACCTCAGAGGAGAGACTGTTGCTCTTCTAACCACTACTGTCTAAAAGTGCAAGAGAGAGAGAACAAAGATAGAGAGGTTTATAGCTTGTTAGTGTGGCTGACATCGCAGTGGTTAAGTTGGAAAGGCCAGGGCGGAACTAGATCTGGGATGAAAGGAGCGGTTAGGCTCTCTGAAACCACTCCTAAACACAGCATGTGGTGTATGTGCATGTGAATCACTGCGTGTCTATACATAAACATTCACTTCCCTTTGTAATTGGTGACTTGAGATGGAAGGAAAATGAGATTTAATCATTAAAAAAGGAAACTGAAATTACTTTTTCCACACCAAAATTCTAAATATACAATGGCCCCAGAAGTATTTGGGCACTTAAGGGATAGGTTTGAGGAAAACATTTCAGGATTTTTCTCCATGTAGTGGACTTCAGTGGGAGTCAGTGGGTTAAAGGTCCAAATTGCAGTTTCAATGCAGCTTCAAAGGGTTCTACATGATCCCAGCCAATCAGTAAGTGTCTTATCTAGTGAAACGATTGTTAATTTTTATTTTTTTTTTAAAAAAGAGAGAAAAAAGTATATACTTTTTAACCACAAATGATAGTTTTGCACTAGCTCGACACATTATGTAGTCACGTTGGAAAAGACACATGTGACGTAGGCAGAAATACAATCTAGTGTGTACAAAGTGAATATCCAAATAAGGTGAAACACCCTTTACAGAAAAAGGTAAAACAACAATATTGGACAATTTTAAAGTGGGAGGGGAAAATTAAATAGCCTTTTTGAACTGGAGTACACAGATGAAGAACTAACTGCGCGTAACCTTTCAAAGTGGTTAGAAAATGTGTGAAGTTGTGCATACACAGAGCTAGTGCAAGATGAGCATTTGTGTTTATAAAGTATATAAACTTTTATTTTATTTTATTTTATTTTATTTTTTAAAAATGACTAATCATTTTGAAAGATAAGACCCTTATTCTTCGGCTGGGATTGTGTAGAGCCATTTGAAACTCCATTCAAACTGCAATTTGGACCTTCAACACATTGGCTCCCAACGTGTTGAAACTCTAAAGACTGTTTTTTTTTTTTAAGTAATAGTTATTCATGAGTCCCTTGTTTGTCCTGAACAGTTAGGCCTTGATCAGACAGAATTTTTTTTGAATTGTTTTCTATTAGCAGTAAGCGCTCTGAGCGCCTGAAGTTGAAAAAAAAAACAACTCAGAGCAAAAAAGCGCTCAACGTCATCACATTTTTTTCCATTGTCCAATCGAATAAATAAAGAGGCAGGCCTTTCCATTGCATTAAAGAGAGTTTACCGTTGCTTAGAAAGTCCGGAGACTGCAATGATGGAGGAGAAACTTTTGGTGTCTGTCGTGGGTTACCCGGAGCTGTATTTTTTAAGGTTTTAGCTAATATGACAGTTTACTTAACAGCAAAAACCAATGAATTTAGAGCGCTTCGCGCTATAATCCTTTGATTTAATACACAGGACTGCTGTTTTGATGGTTTCCTAGGAACATAAAAAGCCGCTGCGCACTGCTCTTTTTTTAAAAGTCACCAAAAACAAGGCAGTGCGGTACGCCTCACGTTTTCAGACATGAAGAGCACGTTCAGTGTGATCGGGGCCTTAAACTGCCAGCTATTCTTCAGAAAAATACTTCAGGTCCCACAAATTCTTTGGTTTTTCAACATTTTTGTGTATTTGAACATTTCCAACAATGACTGTATGATTTTGAGATCCATCGCACTGAGGACAACTGAGGGACTTATATGCAACTATTACAGAAGGTTCAAATGCTCACTGATGCTTCAGAAGGAAATAATGCGCCAGGGGTCTAAACTTTTGAACAGAATGAAGATGTGTACATTTTTCTTATTTTGTTTAAAAATTTTATTTTTTAATTTAGTACTAGCCTTCAAAAGCTACAGAAGATACTTGCATGTTTCCCAGAAGTGTCCTCAATGTGAAAAGATGCATCTCAAAATCATACAGTCATTGTTGGAAAGAGTTCAAATACAAAAAAATGCTGAAAAGCCAAAGAATTTGTAGGACCTGAAGGATTTTTCTGAAGAACAGCGGGCAGTTTAACTGTTCAGGACAAACAAGTGACTCATAAACAACTATCACTAAACAAACAAACAAAAAAAAAACCAGTATTATGAATCAAGTGTTAGTAAACTATTATTTTCTTATGTGGACTATATGTAAACGTATTTTACATGAAATATCTTATTCAGGTCAGTAGTAAATAAATGCATTTTGTACTATCCCTCTTATTTTGGTAAAATAATAAACACTTTGCAGATTCTGCAAGGTGTATGTCAACTTTTGACCTCAACTGTGTTTCATATGTTATGTATATTTTTCTTATCTCAAGATTAGGTAGATGTTTTTGTTGTACTTTGAAACTGTGCTTTATAACACAGTATTCTTTATTTGTGTTGAGGCTTTTGGGAACAGATAGGAAGGAGGGCTCAAGAAGGATAAATGATGCAAAGGATGGATGGGGTAAACATGTGCTCACTAGAAACATTCCGTGGGAGGTTACGGCACCGTGAGCTTCTGGCCAAATGAGTGGGTTGACCTGATGTGCCCTCTGATCTGTATCCCACTCCTCATAACAGGCTTCTTGGAGCTCCTCTGACAATTAATAATGAAGACCCGCTACTCCCACACAACATCACAGGGATAACAAGAAGAGACTTAGAGAGAAACACAGAGAAGGGCAAAAGAGTTTGAAGAGATTTCGAGCAAGCGAGAGAGAAATGTTCCCTGTAGAGTCATTTTAAAAAGTAGATTAGAATGATTTTTTTTTTAGATACACAGTCAATACGCATTCCAAACAGTGCATTCAGAACTATGATTAGTTCTCTTTCAGAATAAAAAATGTGCTGATAATTTACTCACCCATGTCATCCAAGATCTTTATGTCTTTCTTTCTTCAGTTAAAAAGAAATGAAGGTTTTTGAGGAAAACATTCCAGGGTTTTTCTTCATATAGTGGACTTCAATGGGGGTCAACGGGTTGAAGGTCCAAATCACAGCATTTGTGGTTAAAAAGACACTGTATTTCAATAGATAAGACCCTTATTTCTCGGCTGGGATCATGTAGAGTCCTTTGCAGCTGCTTTGAAACTGCAATTTGGACCTTCAACCTGATGGCCACCATTGAAGGTCTACTATATGGAGAAAAATCCTGAATGTTTTCCTCAAAAACCTTTATTCTTTTCGACTGAAGAAAGAAAGACATGAACATCTTGTCAAATTATCAGGATTTTTTGGTCTTAGACCAAAAACTTGGTTTAATGAGTTTGTTCTTTTTCAAAAGAAGACTAAAAATCTGAGTCTTTCATTCTGAAAAAGCTTAATTTTCATTATGCTGTCAAGCAAACATGAGTCACGCTCCTTTGAGAATGTCATTTATTCTTCTCTGCAAATAATAACAGGAAGAATTTGTCCTCTGTTTTGTTCATTGTGCTGTACACTTCTCTCTGGGACCTTTTTCTAGGAAACCTGATTCACCCTGGTCATGGAAAGCCACAATGGTGTAGGTGGTAAAATCCAGGACAATAGCAGTCAAGGAAATCTGCCTTTTCCTTTGTTGCAATGTATAATTTCCTGTTTTTCCCCAACCTTTTGCACATATACACAGAATGAGATCCGAATGGCATCCGACGTTATTGGTGCTGAACTGATCCTGAAAGCTTTTCCCAAAAAGCAAAGGCAGAATCTGATTTTCTGACTCGTATGAAAAGGTATTATGTAAGAAATGCTCTCAGATCAGTTACTTTTATTTGACTCTTGCTACTGTATATGGTAAGTTTCTAAACATGGAGTTCTTCTTTTGACGTCTTCATTGTTTATGCTTCTGTCCAGTGATTTCATTAAGAAAACATTAATTAAATATTGTGTTACACGTGGAGACTCCAGCCAAGCAAAAGAATGATTATTAACATTTTCCTAGACTGAGCAATTTGCTTGTGAAGCAGATAATATGCCCAGAATAGTAACTTACCTAAATAGGTAATGTATTAAGCATTACTGGATTGTCAGCGGGAGGGGAAAAAAAGGTTGTGTGCGTGTGTATTTGTGTCTGTCTTCTTGTGTGCAGGCTAAAGTGTGTATATTTGCACTTGTGAGGACACTGGTTGTGTTTCCAGAGAGATGAACTGAGATGTTGAGATTATTGTGAGATAAAACCACAGATTAACTCAGCGAGGAGCCTCAGCGTTTCACTATTGTGCTCTCTGATCTCTAATCATGTGGAGCCCAGTTCAAAGATTTGCTCTTAGTTTATGGATTATATCATATTATTGTTTAAAACAAATGAATATTATTAATACAATAAATTTAAGTGGCCGTGATTCCAAAAAACAACAGTTTGAATGAAAGATTATCAGTCCGCAATGTTTGCCTCTTTGTCGCCATCTGTTTGAAACCTGCAATTGCAGTTACTTGCGGAATTATCTTTTTTACATGGGTTGTGAATCAGTACGGCTCCTCGGTGTGGATTAATCTCATGTTTTGAGGTGTACATGTGGGTTGTCAGTCACCGCACCAGTGTGGATATTCACTGTAGTCCGGAATTACATCTTGGAAGTATGTCCAAAATAAGAAGTTTTACCATAAAATGTCATCTGAACAAGTAAGTGACATGTCTGCTAGTTTTGTAATGACTAACTAAATAATTTTACAATAAATCGCACTACCTCAGTGTTAGAATTGAGGGGGGGCTGAGGGGGGTCCCAGACCTCCCATTAGCATTAAGGGACCCCCCCCCCCCCCCCAATAACACTCAAAAATATATACCTGGGGGGGTCCCCTTGTTTTTCAATAAAACTATAACACTTCAAACAAGAAACTAGTGAAAATTAAATGAAAAGATTAGATTTTATTTTTGAACTTGAATAAATGGTCCGAGTGGCACACTTTGACTAGCGCTCTTTTATTTTGCCTATATTTCGAGCGGTGCATCGGAGATAGTTTCCGCACTGAGTCTGCACTGCACGCGCAGAATTAAAGCGACAGCGCATTGTTTGCGGGAAATATGAGCAAGAATTGACACGAAAACGACATATTTACACCATAAATGCATATAAATAACGGAGTGTCTATTTACACTAAGTGCAAATAGCCCGTCTTGTTAGCAGCGGCTATTTACACTAACTCCGCCCACCAATGTGTAATGGGAATAGTCAATAGTGCAAATGATGACTACTTATGAACAGATCCAGTGGCACAGAGGGTAAAGCCTGAGTATAACTCTTTTCAGCGCGGACGACCCGGGTTCGATTCCACCTTCTGACAAGATTTTTTTCTCACCATTTTCAAATCACATATCTTATCGAAAAAGCATTTGTTTTCAATAAAAACGAAGTAAATAATCAAAAAATTAAAAATAAAGTATCAGTTAGGGTTAGGGTAGGTGTAGGGAGGGCTTATTATCCCAATAAGGCAGCATCATCCATTTAATAAATTGAATTAAAACGATAACTTACACTCAATGCATAATTACTGCATACTCTGTATTTAATGTACTACAATACTGAGGTGCAGATAATTGCATCTATTTGCATAAGTATTATAAACTGCAGAAAATCCTTAAAGTGTAAATAGAACCTATTTGCTATTTGCACTTAGTGTAAATAGCATCTACCATTATTTACACTTAGTGTAAATAACATCTATCGCTATTTGCACTTAATGTAAATAGCATCTTTCACTAAGAACATATGCTATTTTCACTTAGTGTAAATAGCATTCAATTGCTATTGACACTAAGTGTAAATAGCATTCAATTGCTATTGACACTAAGTGTAAATAGCATCTATTTCTATTTGCACTTAGTGTAAATAGCCTCTATTGCTATTATAGTGCAAATAGCCGCTGCCTATAAATAAAGTCTGCTGTGTTTCACAGTTAATACATTTTGGTTTTTGGTTAGGTTTAAAGGAAAGGAGCACTTTTAGATAAGCAAGGCAATCATAGATGGCACTAGGTAGGAAAACAAAGAAAAGAACAAAAAAAAAGTAGTTTAAATGTTTTGCCACTTGCTTGAGCAACTTAATATATAAATCTAGAAGTAAATGCAAAGGAGGACCTTAATAAATGTCTGAAAATACTGATTGGAGTATCACTATAAATAATTCTACATGATAAAAGATATCGGTATCGGTAATCAGATCGGCAGATACTGCTTCCTGTGATCGGTGATCGGCCTCAAAAATCCTGACTACCTGACTATCCTGGCACAAAAAGAGTGTTCGTTTTTCCGCCGGAACAGATGAGCATACATATGGTAGTTTACGCCACATTTTTTAAGTGTTGATTTTGTACATGTCACCGCATTTCTGACTTGAAATGTCCGTTGACTGGTGCTATAATACAGGTCCTATAGTGCTCTGTGACATTTTAAAATAACGTAGTAGCTGCACTACACCTACACGAATAGTATGAACAAAAGCGAATGTGACGTAAAAACGCAATCGCAAGCATGCCGTTTTAGCTTGTTTTTTGATCTCTCATCTTTCAGCGCTTTCATCGTGAGTCAGGTTTTTCATGTGATTCGTACCAAAGTATACCACATCCTCAGTCCAATTCTGTGCCAGCTGAACTGCCAAGCAAGCTCTTTACGTCTGGAAAGCGAAACGTGGAGCTATAATCATAAATGTGTACAAAACCGATTACACATGCTCGCTGTTTTACCGCCTCTAGTGTTCATTTATGTTGGAACCTGCAGTATTGTACTGATTGGTACGTATTCTGTGTCTCGAAAAAGCTCCCACAGGTATGTTTTTGTCATGAGATCAGGTAGAAAATAACATAAATAACATAAAAACCAAGGTCCTGCTTATTTGGAAATTTAAGTGCCAATTATATTAGTATCTAATATATGCCATTTGTGGCAGGTGATGACCACATGGTTTACAAGGTTGGAAGTTTTTAAATATTTTCAGTGCGAAGGATGAGGTGGGTTACGAATGTAGGCTGCAGCAGGTTAAAGGTCAAAGAGAGAGGCTGTGCGGCTGTGCTAAACCCTATCTCGCCAGACTGTTATTCTGAGGTAAATCAATATGCTCCAGCAGTCATGGTCTGATTGATCAGGGGATTTCAGTGAACTGTCCCTTCCCTCCCAGCGACATGCACAGCAACATGTCTATTTATAGAGCTTTATCAATACAGCACTGAAAGGACAGACAGCAAAGCCTCTTCAGAAAAAGGCAACGCGCAGAGAATACCAATAGAAATGGGCTGAGGAGAGATTTCTGAGGTCATCACGGCTGCAAATGGCAATGTTCATCCGGAGAAAAAGAATTAATTTACACAAAACATTCTTTAGAATGGCTCATAATAATTCAAGTGGAAGAATATTTTTTTCACCAACTGAACACAGTTTAGTTACAAAAATGATGCAATATGTGTTTTCTCCAAGCAGGTCTGTAATACCTAGAGAACTGTTAGCATTCCCATTCATCTCAATGGCAGTTTGTTCAAGAATAGAGCAACATCCTTGGAAGGGCACTCCAAAAATTGCTTACTTTATAACGTGATAATCATTTATATGTTGTTTGCAAAAAAAAGCAACTTATTAATGGAGAAACAGCCTTTTTACCTGGTCTGCAGTGACCTGAATTGTCATGTGCTTAAGGGCAGAATGCTATTTCTGTAAAACCTATTTATAGCTTTGATAATTAAGCATGATTATTGTAGGATAAAAAAGAGTTTGTCTAGAATGGTGTGTCAGTAGCCACCCATTCATGTCTAAATTTGCTTAAACTGAGTCACAACTTCTACGGAGTTTCCTTTGAAACTAAATTCTGTCAACCACATGTTGTTCCAAATCTATGACTTAGTTTTTTTTTTAACCTGTAGGAGTATTTGTCCATATAATGAAAGTCAATGGGGTCCAAAGTTGTTTTGGAAACTACTGACTTTCATTGTATAGAAAACATTTTTGAAAAGATCTCAAAACATCTCTTTAATATCTTATTCAGAAGAAAGAAAGTCAGGTTCAGAATGGCTTGACTGTGAATAATAACATTTTATTTTTTGAGTGAACTATCCCTTTGAAAAATAGGCGCATAGGTTCCTTGACAATGGATTGTGTGTGTCAATACGCTTCTTTTTTTTGCCGTATAATTAGGCAATTCGCCTGAAATTTATGAAGTAAACAGAAGAAGCACTTTCTGCACATTATCTGATCCAAGCCGCAAAGTGCTCTCGCGCTCAACCTAAATGTCCTGCAGGAAATACCAGCGGAGGCTAGACTGAGTAACCTAATAAAGCCACAGCGCCTAAATCATCAGACGGAGCGGAAACATGCCCCTAGAATACAACCAGATGGAGATGCTAATTGGGTTTGGACCTCCAATAAACAGCGCTGATGCCTTCGGGCTTCTACAGGGTCGACCAAGTGGCTGTTTGAGGCTGGAGGTGGACTAAGGTGACAAATTCACACGGAGGGAGATTGAACACGTCTTCGTGAAGGACGAAAAGGCAGCGAGCAGAGGAGGGAAAACCTCAGAAGGAGGTGGGAGGAGGGAAGGAGAGCTGATGCAAGTGTGTGAGCGTGAACCTGAAATGTTGCCAGCCTGTCTGTGAGGCGTGTTGCCCCAGATGAGCCGGGACTCATGGGAGAACTGAGATTTCTCGTCTGTTTCCAGGTACACCTACAGCACCGGGCTCCCCTGCCACAGGCAACCTGACACGAGCACATCCCGCTGTTAACGCCGCAAACAATTATGATGAAACTCTGAGGGGAGCAAATACGTAGCCATGCATAAACAGCACATATATGTAAACAAACATATTTCAGTGTGGAATATATGCCTGTTTTTTTGCACGTGCCCACATACTTTTTTTCCTTAGCTATCTAAATGAGGATCGTAAACTAAAAATAAAGCTAAGGCGAAAAATAGTTTCTATAATCGAACCATCTCGATGTGTCAGATAAGACATCTCACCTGCCGAACTAAAAATAAAAAGCCACTGCTGTATCTAATTAAAGGATAATTTATAATAGTTATTACTCGAATGTGATTATAGCTTGTATAGTAGCTTATCTGTGTTTTTGTGTATCAGGCAGACGGTCAGTAAAGTTGCTTTCATTTTTAGCGTAATTGTGGTAAAATTTTGCAGGGAGAAAAGGTTCATTGTCAGTAGTGTAGCAATATGAAGCATAGCTCACACAAAATCCTTTTAAAACCAAGCAGTTTTTTATTGGCCAATGCTGTGAACTTGAATCCCATTTTGAATCCATTTTTAGGCTATAGTGGGTGTAAGAACTTCACTATATTCTAATAGAATTCAAATGTAAAAAAACAACAACTTTATAGTCATCCTTGGTGTGAAAGAGCCCTTATTACTTACATCAAGCTAGATTTATTGAAGGATTCGCCACTGTGTTGCGCTGGGACACACGACTGTTGATATTCCGCTTTGTTGAGAAGTGTTTTAATAGATGAAGCAAAAGTAGACAAAGGAGCTTTTAATACTGGATCTAAAACGATTCATTACCTCATGTTACTTATTAGTTACTCACCCTCTTGTTTGTTGTAAAGTTGTATAAAAGCAGTATCAGCGTGTCTGTGAAGGCTTGTGTGGACACGTTCCTACAACTGAATAGACCCAAATTTTCACAGGATCAGCGTTGCCAACTTTTTTCAATGGAGCTAAACCCCTCTTGAAAAGTCGCCAAATGTTGCTAGATGATTCTTGCCTCTCTGTGCTCATATACTGCATTTTAATGCAGCCAAACCTTCTGAAAAAACAGCATGTGCTGGCTAGGTAGGTTTTGATGCTGGTTTAAGCTGGTCCTTTGCTGGTTTATGCTGGTCATGTGCTGGTCCTGCCCCAGCATAAACCAGCAAAGGACAAACTAAGAAACAGGATAAACCAGCAGAGGACCAGCATAAAGCAGCAAAGGACCAGCTTAAACCAGCAAAAAGCAGCATACAGGCATCAAAATCTACCTAACCAGCATATGCTGTTTTTTTCAGCAGGGGAATTCTCAAAACGGTTTTTATTCATATATTTCATTTATATACTGATATATTTTACTGTTTCTTTTGTCAGACAACGGGGTGAATTGGAAATTTCACGACGTTGCCTAATGAAATCAAATACATAATCAATAACAATGGCTGTGCTGTGATTACGGCTATAGCCTACTTGCATGTAAAATAGAGTTAGAAGCAACAGAATATCTTTTTTATCTGAAAGTGCTCTGCTGCTCACTGAACAGAGCAGACGCAGAGAGAGAGAGAGATGAGAAATCACGACCTTGCGCTTGCGCTTGCGCGGCAGTACAAAATATATTTGTGGTACTCTCCCATTCACTGCTCTCGAAGTCAACCCAACTATGGTGACTTCCGCTGCCGAGAAACCTGGAATTGTGATAAAGGTCCATCGCATTTAAATTCAGTTAATGTTCAGAAGAATATTTTGAGCAGCTCAAGCTCACCCGATATTGCTTATTTGGAAATTTGTATAAAAGTAGGCTACAGTACCAGTCAAAAGTTTTTTAACAGCAAAATTGTTTAAGTCTCTTCTGCTCACCAAGCCTGCATTTATTTGATCCAAAGTACAGCAAAACAGTAAAATATTTTATTTAAACTATTTAAAGTAGCTGTTTTCTATTTGAACGTATTTTAAAATGTAATTTATTCCTGTGATCAAAGCTACATTTTAAGGTTCATTCCTATCATTACTAGTCTTCAGTGTCATGTGATCCTTTAGAAATCATTCTAATATGCTGATTTGCTGTTCAAGAAACATTTATTATTATTATTATTATTATTATTATTACCAATATTAGAAATGATAGAAATTAATACTTTTATTTAGCAAGCTTGCTTTAAATGAATCAAAAGTGATTCTATTTAAGATAAGACATTTATAATGTTACAAAAGATTTCTATTTCAGGTAAATGCTGATCTTCTGAACTTTCTAATTATCAAAGAAACCTGAAAATATTCTACTCAGCTGTTTTCAGTGTTGGGGAAAGTTACTTTTAAAAGTAATGCATTACAATATTGTGTAACTCCCTAAAAAAATAACTAATTATGTTACTTAGTTACTTTTTTTGGAAAATAATGCGTTACATTACTTTTGCATTACTTTTTAAATCTGGGCAGGGCGTGTTTGTTTGTTTTTAATATAAAAAATGTTGAGTCCTAGCAAATGTAAAAGCCCTTTTACACCAAAATGAAATTAAGTGAATAAGCCTAAGGCTAAAGGAAAATTAAATTCGCACCTGTACAGTAGAACTGTAGGAAAAGAAAGTTCAACACTCTTCAGCAGTGCTAGTTAATATAAAGTAAGTTTTGCTTGTTAGTACACTTTAACAAATGCTTTTCTTACTATTTTTGTCTTGTTTCCAGCCAAAATATCTAAAAATTTTGAATCAAGAAGGATTTTCTAGACAAGTAAGAATTATTGTCTTGTTTTTTTCGAAAACAAGTCAAAATGAACTGTGTTTTTGCTTGAAACAAGCAAAATAATCTTCCAATGGGGTAAGCAAAATAATCTTGTTTTATGTTTGAAATAAGATTTTTTGCTTACCCCATTGGCAGATTATTTTGCTTGTTCTAAGCAAAAACTCACTTAAGTTTGACTTGTTTTTTCTGAAAACAAGAAAACAATTATTTACTTGTCTAGAAAATCCTTCTTGATTTAAGAATTTTTTTGATAATTTGGCTGGAAACAAGACAAAAAATGCAAGTAAGAAAAGTATTTTTGCAGTGTACGGTTGAATTGGATCAACAAAGGTCAGCACCAAAGTCACTGGTTAATAAAATGGGATTAAATATATAAAGGAAACAAAAAGTTACTTTTTTGAAAGATATTTTCTTGGAAATAAAAAAGTACTGCATTACTTTACTAGTTACTTGAAAACAGTAATATTATTACCTAACTTGTGTTACTTGTGAGGCGTTACGCCCAACACTGGCTGTTTTCAACATAATAACAATAGTAAATGTTTTTTGAGCAACAAATCAGAATATTAAAATGATTTCTGAAGGATCATGTGACTGGAGTAATGATGCAAAAAATTCAACTTTGAAATCACAGGAATAAATATAATTTTTAAATATATTCAAATAGAAAACCACTATTTAAATAGTAAAATTTTTTACTGTTTTTGCTGGTCTTTGGATCAAATGAATGCAGGTTTGGAAAGCAGAAGATAACTCTTTAAAACATTAAACATCTTCAAAAGCTTTAGACTGGTAGTGCAGATGGGTACATCTTATTTACTTGTATTGTCTTTAAATGAATTATTATTACGTAACCAATTCCTTACGGAAACTCTTCAGAAGTGAATAGACTGCATTATTTATTCTCTTTATGAACCATTTGCTCATTTGAAGAGATTCATAAAAGGAGTTGTTTTTTCAGGTGTAGCTAATTTCTTTAGATATTTTTCAGCAATTTTGTGTCCAAAAGTACAGCTACTCTAAGTCTCTCTCTTTAACGCACCCACCCACCTAAGCATCAATGAAAAAGTATAATTTCTTGGTCAGACAGTGCACCTAATCCATTTATTGGATCTAAGAGTTGCAGAGAGAAAGAGACAGACAGACATGAGAGACAAAAAAGAGACTGAGATCTTTGAAGCAAAGAAAAACAAGTGAGCAGACACTCTGGAACTGACACCTCCTCTCCCACACAAAGTGGTCATCATCCAGTATGGAACAAAAACACGCTGCAGTCTGATCTAATTAACTAAAGAGCAATATTTGCTCACCCGGAGGACAGCTAATGCAGCGCTGCCTTTATATGGAACGAGGCGAGAGCAAGGAACCAAAGAAAGAGTGCAGAGCTTTTAGAGTAAACACATTTGGTGCCCTTGAAAAAAAAAATTCTATAATGTGCGTGGACGGAAATGTATGGACATAATGCAATTGAGTCTTGGCGTGTATGTGTTGCTTTAAGAATGTATTTCTGATGCAAAAGGCTGTAATATATATATATATATATATATATATAAACTCCATCACCTTTTGCCTGTGTAACTGTGTAAATGCAGAGCACGATGTACGCGCCGTCTGTGATGCGACACAAAGCCCATTGTGGTGACCTTCTCTTTTGATGTGCTCTCTTGTTCTCTTTCTCTCTGTATTACCCTGTTTTGTTGAGAGCTCTCCATTTAGCTCACATTTAAATTCAGAAAACGTTCAGGAGCTTTTGTCTGATCCAGCTCATGTCGTGGAGGTGACAGCGCTGTCTTCAGCCAGGCATATATGTATGTTTGTGCGTGTGTAAGTGTGTAACTCCAGCTTACACTTTGACGCTACACTTAAATGCTTTAATAAGCCTAGAAAGAATAAAGGCCAGTGCTGACGTGGTTGAGAGCTATAACGGGCCCCCTGCCACTTTGCTTTTTTCTGTTCATCTATCAAGGCTACTTGCTTCTTACGGACACAAAAATACATACCCTATCCTTTTAAAAACCAGCATGGGAAGTAGCGTACAGATATCAGAGTGTAGGTTATCTGCGTGTAAATGACAAAGGGTATTTTTAGATGCAGAGGAGATGGGGTCTTTGAGGTGATCTGGATCTCTTGAACACTCTGAAATACTATGAAGATGCAGACTTAAAGGGATCGTTCACCCAAAATGAAAATTCTGTCATCCTTTATTTACTGTCATGCATAGTTGGAAACCAGTGTGACTTTTTTTGAAAAACATAAAATAAGATATTCTAAAGAATTTCGGTTACCCTTATTTCTAACACATAAGAAAAAAAAACATGCTTTGATAAATCATAAATATTGACATAAAAAATCTAAATTATGAGATTCTAAGTCATAGTTTTTAAAAAAAAAAAATAGGCTCATTTTCCAACTCTCCTAGAGTTAAACAGATGAGTTTTACGGTTTCTCAATCCATTCAGCCGATCTGGCGGAAGCACTTTTAGCATAGCTTAGCATAAATCATTGAATCTAATTAGACCATTAGCATCTCGTTCAAAAATGACCAAATATTTTTAATATTTTTCCTATTTAAAACTTGACTCTTCTGTAGTTACATCGTGTACTAAGACCATTTTCCAGGCTGATATGGATAGGAACTATACTCTTATTCTGGTGTAATAATCAGGGAACTTGCAGGTGCAGCAGGCGCAATGATATTACGCAGCGCCTGAAAATAGTCCCTAGCTAACTTCCAACGTGACCAGCACTAAGCCACTAAGGTAATAGTAAAATAGCTGAGGACTATATTCAGGCGCTGCGTAATATCATTGTGCCTGCTGCACCCATAGTACGGCAGTAAAGTTCCTTGATTATTACGCCAGAATCAGAAATATGACATCAAATCTACATTATGAGATACTTAGTCATAATTGTAAGATAAAAGGTCAAAATTTTGACATACAAAAATATAATTATAACATAATTAAGTCTTTAAAAGTCTTCTTTTGTCATAATTGACTTTCTGTCTCATAGTTTTGACTTTTACTTTTATTACGATTTAAAATATTTTCATAATTTTGACTTTTTATAGTTATAATAATAATAATAATAATTGTAATTATCTCATAATTTGATTGATAATTATGATTTAGCAAAGCTAAATTAGTTTTGACTTCTTATAATTAACTTTTTATCTCAAAATTTTGACTTTATCTCATCATGGCTTAGTATGTCTAAATTCTAACTTTTTATCTCATAATTTTGACTTTTTATTTCATAATTTTGACTTTTCTCATAATTAATATAATTATCTCATAGTTATTTATTAGCAAAGCTAAATTAATTTTGACTTATTATAATTACTTTTTATCTCATAATTTTGACTTTTTGTCTAACCATGACAGTATGTCAAAATTGTATATTTTTAATCTCATAATTATGCCATAATTTTGTCTTTTTATCTCATAATCATAATTTTGACTTTTCTCATAATTCTTATAATTATAAGATAAATTATTGTTGACTTATTCTAATTAACTATAATTAATCTCATAATTTTGGCGTTACCTAAATTTGACTTACCTCATAATTATGATTATAATGATTTAGCCAAAATATTTTTGACTTAAGTTTTCATCTCAGAACTGTGACTTATTATCTCATAATGACTTACTATGTCTATATTTTGTTGTTTTATTAGTATGCCATCATTTTGATTTATCTCATAACCATGATTGACCAAAGCAAAGTTATGATGATAATCATTATGACTTAGTATGGCTAAATTTTGTCTTTTTATCTCATAATTAATACTTATGACAATTTTGACCTTTTATCTTATTACTTTTCTCATAGTAATAATAATAATAATTATTATTATTATCGTTATAATTATCTCATAATTATGATTTACGAAATCATTTTTTTTTCTACTAACTGTATTATAATTAACTTTTTATCCCAGAATTTTGACTTTTTAAGTCATCATGACTTAGTATGTCTAAATTTTGTATTTCTTTCTCATAATTCTGACTTAGTATGCCATAATTTTTACTTTTTATCTCTTAATCATAATTTTGACTTTTGTCATAATTATTGTAATATCATAATTCAGATTTATTTCATTACATTTTTAATAAACCCAGTCATACAAGTAATATGAAAAATACAAATTATTTCAGGAAAATTAAATATTTGCCATACGCAATTCATATATGTGTACACTTTTTTCTTCTGTTAAATATTGATATTCGTACTGGCATTTAACGGCACAGTTTAATGGGTAAATTAATTTATTAGATTATAATTAGACAGAAATTCAACAAACACACACACACACACACACACTGTTGCGCTTTTATTTGTGCGTGTAATATGAATCTATCTACGGAATGTGTGGTGAATGTTTCGTTCGAGGAAATTTCTTTCACAGGCTTTTGGCTGCTTTATTGTTTACTAACCACCAGAAAGTGCTGTTTTCAACACTTAAAGCTTTGAAACAGTTGAGAGTCTTCACTTTCATCAGTACTGTCAATTGTTGAATGAATGAGAGTCACTTCCCGCTTGTTTACTTGGAACCGGAAGACGCTCCCACATTTGACCTCAAAGGGGCGTAGGAAACTTATATTCCAACAAAATATTCCACAAAGGAAAGAAAATAAAGAAATACAATTTTGGAATGACATGAGGGTGATTACATGGTGACATTATTTTTTTTTAACACAACTCTATGTAAGCTAGATGACTTATACGTTATCTTAGCAATCTAAAGCATAGGTTAATTTAGTGTTGCTCTTGGATATTAACCTTTCTGCAAGTGTAGTTAATTTAATGTGAATGTTTGCAGTAGAAAGTGTCATTAACTGACCATCTCAGTGAGTTCATATAGACAAGAAACTGCTGTACAGTAAATATGTGCTATTTATAAATACAGGCTTATTCAGTAGTTACTTGCGTTACAAACACTTAAGCTCTTGCCATAATATTTACTACTATTAGCAACCCTTTACAAGCAAGCTTGTTTTAAACATCCCTTGAGCTCATCCTAAAATCATTAGCCATTATGCTTGAGGTAGTGCAGTCGATCCCCCTCTTTAAAAAGCTGAGTCTTATGCGACCGCAGAACAGATGAGCACTGCTGTTAGCATGATTAGCATTTCTAGCTCTTTTCTTTCGCTCTCTCAGTGAGATGTTTGTCTTAAAAATCTCCATCAGGTCTCATGTTGATGTGTTGTGTATGTCTGCTGTTAAGTAATCAGTACAGTTAATATCAATATTGCATACTGAGGAAGTTCAAAACGCAAAACTGCATTTTCAAAATGGTTGATGTTAGGAGAATCATTTTTTTTCTCTCAAAAATGTGCTAAACGTGAATCAGAGTGCAGTGTGACAACAGAAGGGATTGGAGTGAGAGTTTTAAATAAAGTTCGACCATCACACAGATGGCTTCCCCTGTGTGCTCTGAGCTACTAATTTATCTTAAACACACTTGGCCAGCTGGGAAATCCCTCCTGAAGAGCAACACTGGCCTCAATATACAACTGGCCTGGTCTACAAATGACCACACACACCCAAACACAAGCTAAACAAGTTCAGCTTAGACATGCGTTAGTGTTTACACTAGGAAAGAATGTGTTCTCCTGAGAACTGTACTTGGCAATGCAGAATTTCTATAGAACATCTTAGCAATGAAATATGATATGCAGTACACTGTTAAAAACAAAAGTTCTTTGTGGAAGTCAGAAGGTTTCTTCATAGCCCTAAAGGGATGTGGTGATGGAAAGTATATTAGATAGGTGAAACAATTAGTTGTATTTATAAAACTTTCTCATTCTCATTCACTCTCATTCAGCTCTTTTGTGTTCACTTGCAAATGCACTGAAATGTAGTTGTTTTTTGAAGAAAACATTCCAGGATTTCTTCCATATAGTGGATTCAACTCCTTCAACTCCTTCAATAGGAGCCAATGAGTTGAGGGTCTAAATTGCAGTTTTAATGCTGCTTAAATGGCTTAAAAGGAATAAGAATAAGTCATTTTCTAAAACAACAAAAATGTACAGTATATAACTTTTAACCACAATCATTCATCTCACACTTGCTCGACTTCACGCATGATGTAATTACGCTGAAAAGGTCATGCATGATGTGGATGAAAGTACCATCCAGTGTTTACAAAGCAAACATGCAAAGAAAGTCAACCGCTCTTTACAAAAAAAGATGAAACTATTTCAGGTAATTTTGAAGATGGAGGATAAAATGAGTTTTTCAGCCTACCCTAGGTGTTCAAAATTCTAAAAAAAAGAGAAAGATTTACAAAATATATTTTAATGGCTGTCAAAACTTAACATCTTATCTTAACAATAGAGAGATTCAAGAAATATATTAAAGACAATAATATATATATATATATATATATATATATATATATTAGTGGTGTCAATCGATTAAAAACAAAACAAAACAACTAATTAATCGCACATTTTCCTGAAATTAATCACAATATCCTACCTGACATTAAAGTTTTTAATTATACTTTTATATTGCAATAATTTCACATCCATGATTCAAATGAAAGTAGACACAATATAAAGAACACGTATATTTATCATATTTGTTTAATGCCATCTTTTTTTTATGACTGAAGGCAAGTATCACATATTCCAACTGATGTCTCTATTTTCCCCCTAATATTTAACCATTGAATGTAATCATTCAACATTACAGTATAATTGAGTGCTATCACTTTAACATTAACTAGACTGCTAATTTAAGTGAACTTGAAACAATCTTCACATAAACCCATTATACTAAATGTCATATAGGCTAACTACCTGTGCCCTTCAACAAGAAAATATAGCCTAAAATTATCAAACACTAAATTATATCAAATTTTAAATTATAAAGATAAAGCTTAAAACTACAGAAGTTATTGATTTTGCTCTTTTTATTTTTGTTGTTTGATTAACACACACCAGCAGTTGGCTATTAGGATATTTTGGCTGTTGTTACTTTAAAAGCTGCCACTGTTGACACTGCTTTAAATGTGACCTACAAAAAATAAATACTTACATGCACAGTTTTAAGGCAGCTTTAATCACCTTTTTTTGTAACTCCATGTCTTAACAGACAACATGACATAACTACGACATTGCATACTCGCAGTTTCATTTGGGTTTGAATATGATACAGCGCTTTAATATAGGCCTTATACAGTGTGTGCCGGCACATTTGTGCTTGAACTTAAAGAGTCTCCCGTTTGATGTGTTCGTAAAGATGCTCTGCGCATCTAAATACATGCAAGTCTTTAGAAGCTGTGAGTGCCTAGCTCCACCCATGCGTTAATGCAGCAAATATTTTTAAAGCGTTAAAATGGAAAAATTAATCGCCTGTGTTAACAAGCTAATTTTGCAACCACTAATATATATATATATATATATATATATAATGTGAACAATAACAATGTTAAAGCAGATTATTTACTTTAGAAAACAAGTATTTTATATTATATACTATCGTATGTCAGCACAACCCTAAGCTCTACTGCCGTGTCCGTCAAAATAAATGCCTAAAAGTGCAGTATGAATTGCTATATAAGCCCGTTTCCGCCACTGAATAACACTTTTATTCTCGCTATTGCGAGTTTACATATAAACTTTAAACACTAAACATATAGACTTTTTTTTTCTTAGAATTGTGAGATATAAACTCATAATTGCGAGTTATAAAGCCAGAATTGAGATATATAATGTCAGAATTGCGGGATATAATCTCACAGTTTTGAGAAATAATTTTTTTACATCTCGCAATTCTGACTTTTCTTGCAATTGCGAGTTTACATTTCGCAATTCTGACAGAATTGTGAGATATGAACTCACAATTGTGAGTTATAAAGTCCAGTTCTGAGGAGAAAAAAGACTGATGTGTTCACAAAATTATGAGTTTATATCTCACAAATCAGCCTTTATAACTCGCAGTTGAGTTTGTATCACACAATTGCGACTATTTATCAGAATTGTGAGTTTATATCTCACAATTGTGAGAAAAAAAGTCAGAATTGTGAGTTTGTATCATGCAATTCTGAGCAATAACCCTTTTTTATTTTTTATTCAGTAGCGGAAATGACTTTCATAAATTGCTGACAGCTATTTTTTTAAATGGGTAATGTTACTGTAGAAATTAGGAAGTATAGTAATAGTAAAAGTATTTTTTCCTTCTGTAGTGTAGAGCAAAAATAATATACCTATGAAATATTCCTTGTCATTTATTTTACAGTGCAATTTTTTTTTACAATATATGGCTATTACTGTCATTTTTGTTATTATTATTATTATTATTATTATTATTATTATTATATTCTAATTTGTTTGGCTTCCTAAAACACTAGTGTAAATGTAAGACAGCATATCACAAATAAAAAGAGGGTTGAGTCACCTTTAAAGTTCAGGTACAAGTCAATTCACTTTTTTCTGACTTAAGTTTTCTTAGTTAAGAACATGGGTTGGAACTCTTAATGTTTAACTCTTAAAAGGAATCACAGAATGTCAAAAAAAAAAGTCTTCATTTGTCTTTTTTTATATTGCAAAAAATATTGTATTGTTGACTTCATATTGAGATACTGTCATATCGTACGATTTTAATACTGTTACATCCCTAACTACTACAGATTTTATGCATGAAAATATATCATTTTATTTATAAATTTTTTTGTTTCTAATTTGAGAGTATATTATGTTTTGTCATGTTTCATTCATATTTTAATCAATATAACACACCCCATATGGTTCATAATGCCATTCAGATTTGAAATGCATGTACATTTCTGACAACCTTAGAAATGTTGCATTTTCCTTTGCACACTGTGCACATAAACCCTGAGAGAGCGTCAGCGGCGCGGCTCAGAGCAGCAACGTGTCGAGCGAAATGCGGGGAGATAATATTTATATCTCCAGAAAAACTGGTTGTGTGTCTTTTTATGGAGGCCAGAGGCATGATAATGGACGAGAGATGGAGTGAGAAAATGAAAAAAGAGATAAAGATAGACAGACAGCATACTAAACCGAAGAGCGATAGACACAGAGACATGCCTTCTGGCTGTAGATGAGGGCCACAGCTGTGTTTGGTGTGGTATTTTTAAACGCATCAATGCTGCTCCAATCCCCGCACCGCGCCTGACCTATTTATAGCTCGAGCCGGCCATTGTTCTATTTCTGTCACCTGTGGGCCATGCTCTTGTTGATTCACATGCAAATCAGCCTCCTCCTCTCTGCAGCAAGCAACTTGATAGAAAACGCAAAGGAGAGAGCTGAATGCAACTCCGGAGCAGAAGCAAACCACCTTGGAGGACAAAAAAAAACTGTTTGAGAGGGAGGGAGGACCGAAAACAGTGAATCTGACACATCGGGGAGAAAATAACAAGCAGTTTTGTCGGGACAAGAGGAAGGCAGAGCGTAGAGACTGTGAGAGACTCTCCTGCTGATTCTTAGAGCCACTTAGGTGTCGACTGGAGAAGAATCGAAGAGATGAGCAGAGCAGAGGAGGAGTGAAGCTTTTTACTGTTAGTGAGGGAGAGCTCTGTCACTCTTCGGGTGTCGCTTAAGAGGAGGAGGAGGAGGAGGAGGAGGCAGGGGCGAATGTTCCTGGTCTCTTGAGAGAGAGAGAGAGAGAGAGAGAGAGAGAAAGAGAGAGACACACAAACACAGAGAGGGAGAGACCGAGAGAAGAGGAGGGGACAAGCTGACAGCAATACAGGAAGAGCAGGGCTGGCAGACGATGTGCTGCTAACTGAAGTACTAATGCTCCAGACCATTTACGAGGCCGACTCCTGTTTCTCCACAGAAGGCATCGGGAAACACCGGCTGCCTCTGACCCCGCACGACGCTGACATGCACAACGTCAACAACTCAGGTGACTCTTTTTTTTACATCTCTGTCAACCTGAACTTGTGGCAGAATCATCAAGAGAGTTTTATCACGCAGGACTGGAAGATTTGAAGTGCTGTGTTTACGCTGTCAGTGAAGGAAGTTTTAGGAGAGCATCGCTCTATTAGTGGGTTTAACCTTAAACCTCAAGGTACGTGTATTTATCCTGTCAGACGTCATTTGGGCAGAAAGTGTAGGTTATAATGGGGTTAAAAACAGAACGCGTACAGGATGTTATGCGACTTTAGCCTTTAATTCAGGAGAGAGGAAACTTCTCCTGTCAACATGAAAGGCGCGTTACTTTTCGCGTTCGCCAAAGACAATCAACCCGTTCTATTTTTGACCTGACACTGTTTGCCGAGAGCTTGGCTCTGACATCACTGAGCGAGGATGTGTTTGCTTTACTGTCTAAAATTTGAGAGTGACTCATTTTTGCTCTTTGCTATCATTTCTGACTAGTGCTTGCTGCCTCTGACCGGTTCGAAACGTGTCGTTCTGGGAAGTCCATGATATGAAAGTTGGGGTGAATGGGGGGGAAGGAAGTGCATATATAATAAGACAGCTTGAGTCATTTCGGTTCCTGAAAGAAGGGTGGAGGACATTGCTTCACCTCTGATTTTTCTCTCTTCGCACTGAACCGCAGGAGATTGTCTGCCTAGATTTCAGCATCGTTACAACATAACTGAAAGTACGCTCAATTTTGCCTAACGCAGTTCTGTCATTCTAAATATAGTGCTAACCATCATTTGTACGAGTGCGGAGCGCAAAGACAAGAGAAAGACCGAGCTGTCGTCTTCAATGAGGCTCAGCGGAGCAACCTGTTAGGAGACTAAGTCCAACCAACCAGGGCAGTAGGGCGCCCCATTCCGCGCCCTAAACTCCTGCTACCAAGCAATTCAATTAATGCTCATCTGTCCAGTGAAAGCCCCATACAGGCATGTGTGGCATTATAAAGAAGTATGCAGTTAAACAACAGCCCTCCGAGCGAGGCAGGCAGGCCTGTTGCTCACACTGTGGGTCAGCTATTCTTAGTATGTTATTTTCAGCTTATAGCATTAGAGTGCTAAGATTAGCTGCCGTGGCGCTCTGCTATCATACCATCTCCACAAACTCTTAATATAACTGTACAGTGGAACAGTTATTAAGAGCGTTTTGTCACCGTCATGTGATACGCGGTTAGCTTTTACATCTGTTATTGTTGACGAGGGGTCTGCTTGTTAAAAATGGCTGTTTCTTCTTTTTGTGTTTCAATTCTGTGCGAGTATCTGAAGTAGTTTTGACTGTGTGTGATCAAACTGAGCTGAAGTTGATGTGTTGTGGTAACTGAGGCAAATAGGTCAAGTTAAGTGTTTCTTAAGAGTGCCGACTTAAGGATTTAATCTGTAACACTAAGCAAGCTCAAGGAAACAGCTCTTTGGTTCAAAACAGTGCTTTGTGCTTTGAGTCGAGCCAGAAATCTAAGGGAGCGATGCTGCTGTCGAAAGATGTTTATTGTAATGCTAATCAGTTTTAAACCATTGAAGCTAGTCTCCGAGCAAATGTTATAATCATTCTGACAACGCAGAGTAAAGGCTAAATATTCTGTTGAATGAGCAAAATATTTTGAATGAGCGGTTGTGTGAAATATCTTGTAGTACTACAATTTGTTCTGGCTTATTTGACATGTCTGCTTCAGCGAAAACAAAATACAAAGTGTCTCAAGTGTAAAGAACTCATAAAGAGATCTAGTTTAATACACTTGCAGCAATTTTATGCTCACCGAGCAAGCAGTCCCTTAATGCAGATGATAATTAGTGACAATTAATTGATTAGTGCCGATTTAAATATATATTTCTGGATAAAATGAAAGACTGTTCATGCATCATCTTGTTGTTTTCATCATCTTTTGCCTTTCATACTGTGGCTCAGCTATTTTATTTTTTAAAAATGAGTTTTGGATTATGCTAATGATGACAGCGATGAGCAGATAATGTGATTATGTAGTCTATGGAGAACTATAACGTCGAAAATTTGAACCATTTGTTGGGCTGATATTATGGATGTATTATTGAACATACTGTAATAAGTGGAATGACTCTCTCAATGATGTTTAATGTCAGGACTGTGATAACACTTGTTGTTGGATGGTAAAATGTGCATTTACATACATTTTCAAGATTTAGATTATTAATAAATAATTTGGATAGATTACCAAATCATTTTAAAGAGTATATGTATTTAGTAAAAAAAAAAAAAAAAAAAAAAAAATATATATATATATATATATATATATATATATAAATTTTTAAAGTTTTGATAAATTTACAGTAGGAAATTTACAAAATATTTTCATGGAACATGATATTTATTTAATATCCTAATGGCATAAAAGAAAAATCAATCATTTTGACCTATAAAATGTATTGTTGGCTATTGCTACAAATATACCCATGCTACTTATGACTATTACATGTTATGAAAAATGTTTGGTTGATTAAATATGTTTTAAATACCCTCAAGTTTCTGTTAGGAGAAAGCTATTTCTATTAGAATTTCTTACAATTCTGATTTAAAAATAATTATTTTTTAATATTTATTTATTTCTTAATAAAAAAAAAAAAAAAAAAAAAAAAAAAATATATATATATATATATATATATATATATATTAAACCCTGAAATTTCTATTAGGAGAATGCTATTTTCTGTTAGAATTTCTTAGAATTCTGATTAATAAAATATTTATATTTTAATATTTATTTATTTATTTCTAAATATATATATATATATATATATATATTGCATATCAGGAAAATTAAGGCAAATGTACATTTTTTTGCTTATTATTTTTTGGTGCATTTTCCCCCCGCATTTAGTAATGCATCCAAAAATAAACCCTGAAAACATATTTTTGCTGAAAAGGATGATCTGGATTCCCCCTGTCCTGTTTTTGCTGTGAGGAATAAGCTTCTACTTAAAAATACAGCAGCGTTTCCTGCTTTAGACACGCCTGCAGCCCAGAATAACATCAGCCGTAATGAGCACTCAGTCACCGCAGCATATGCAGCCAAAAAAGCATCACTGTTTTTGCTAGGAAACACACCGTATCCCTTCCAAATATAAAAAAGTGTTACTGACAACAGAGGTTAAAAAATAGAATTCAATTTAACTGTGCCGCAGGCTAATTTATAGGGCACCTGATTATTTTCTAGCTTGTTATCTGTTCTCCGTATAAACGCTGTACCAGCCTCGCTGCAGGAAAGGTTAACATATGCAGCATTTGAAGCGTTCTAAAATAGGTGAATATTTATGCTGTTTTTTATACATAACATTAAAAATGTCATGAACTCTCTAATTTAATTTAGTTATTCAACATCGCACTGACTCTAACATGCCTATTTATACTAAAGAAAGATTTCATTTCAAATGAAAAGGCAGCACATCACTGTGTGAGACATTTCTCCCAATGCAGACTGTCATGTATGCATAGACGGTTAATTAAGAGTCTAATTTAGTACCTTTTTCACTTAACGGTGTGTGGGAGGCTTGCTTTTATGGCTGGATGCAGCACTACAAACTCAACGCTTTGATCATCTCTGTAATCAGCAGTAATGAGAAACATCAGTTTATGAGAAATACGTCGCTCAAGGGATTATGGGAAATGTAGTACAGCAGATGAGTCACCATATTCCTGTGGGGAAAGGGAACCGTTTGGACGTGGAGCAGGATGCTTGACATCCCTTCCTGCTAAAAATAAAAGAGGGTGCTTTCGGTCTTCGAACTTGTGTTTACTGATTCAGTGCCACATCTGCAGCATTATTCTCATACTGTTCACTCGAGAACTTGTAAGTAAAACCACAACTAAAGACAGTTCATGAAGGCTAAGGTGCTTGAGATATTTGTGGTGGTAGTGGGGGGGTTAAGGGTGGAGGGTGGGCAGTTCAATAGCTTACATAAATTTGACAGGGTGCTCTTATTTTTGCCCGAGTTAAAATTACCAGATGGCTCCACACGTTTGACAGTCTTTCACACATTCCCTATATTAAGAGTGTGCTCAGAAAAGCAGTTATATTTAGCCCAGTTACTGCTGTTTGCGATTCTCTTTTCAGCTCAACTGGCGTTAATACATCAACAGCTCTTCTTGGCTTCATTACACATAATGTTCTTGCAAAGGCTCGAGGCCAAAACGCGAGGTGCGAGTGTGTTTTGTCTCGTAACATTGATTTAGTGCTGATGTCAGGTGATGCAAAATGGCCCGCGTCCCACTGTAGTCTCAACAAGTGCCTTATTAGCGTAATTAAAATAGAGTGGCGGGACTGACGAAGAACATGAACGTCATTGCGGTTCTACGGAACCCAACCTGTTGATTCATTTAATCAACATTGTATTATGAAAGCTAAGTCTTATTGAATGACGCAATTGGTTGACGTTTGGTGCTGTTACTGGTTCTCACACGTTTTACATTATGTGCTAAATATAAATATGTGAACACTGTGCTAAAACACAGGCAAAGCTTTGTGTGCATGCAGTGCAACAACACTATTTATGTGTCATTAAATAGTGGTGTTGCACTGCTTACACAGGAAACTTTGTTTGTTTTTTAGTACAGTGTTAAAAGCATGACCAGTGCAGTCATTTTCCTGAATGAAGAGAATAGTGAAAAAATTCAGAGCTACCAGTATAATCTGATTCACAAACAAATGACTTGTATAAGTGGGTTCTGCGTCATGAATAAAAACCTTTCAGGGCTACCATTATAGTCTCATTCCTGAACAAATGACTCTTATGAATCAGTTTTTTTAGTAGTGAATAAACATTTATAGGGCAACAAGTGTAGTGTGATTTACAAACTAATGATTCTTATGAATCAGATTTTTGTAGTGAAGCGAAACATTCTCGGCAACCATTATAGTTTTGATTCCTGAACAAATGACTCTTATGAGTCAGTTCTTTGTAGTGAATCAAAAACTTTCATGGCAACCAGTGTAGTCTGATTACAAGCTAGTGATTCTTATGAGTCGGTTCTTCATAGTGAAACAAAACATTCAGGGCAACCATTATAGTTTTATTCCTGAACAAATGACTCTTATGAGTCAGTTCTTTGTAGTGAATCAAAAACTTTCAGGGCAACCAGTGTAGTCTGATTCACAAGCTAATGACTCTAATAAGTCATTCCATTGTAATGAATTAAAAACTTTCAGGGCAGCCAATGTAGTCTAATTACTGAACAAATGACTCTTGTTATGAGTCAGTTCTTTGTGGCGAATCAAAAACTTCCTGGGCAATCAGTGTAGTCTGATTCACAAATGAATGACTCTTATAAGTTGGTTCTTTTCAGCAAATCAAAAACTTTCAGAGCAACCAGTGTAGTCTGATTCACAAACAAATGATTCTTATGAGTCAGTTCTTTGTAGTGAATCAAAAACTTTCTGGGCAACCATTGTAATGTGATTTACAAACTAATGACTCTTTCGAGTTAGTACTTTTTAGTGAATCAAAAACTTCAGAGCAACCAGTGTAGTTGGATTCACGAACAAATCACTCTTATAAGTAATTTTTTTGTGCTGAATCAAAAACTTTGTGGGCAATCAGTGTAGTCTGATTTATAAACTAATGATTCTTATGAGTCGGTTCTTTGTAGCGAATCAAAAACTTTCTGGGCAACCAGTGTAGTCTGATTCACAAACGAATGATTCTTATGAGTCAGTTCTTTGTAGCGAATCAAAAACTTTCTGGGCAACCAGTGTGGTGTGATTTACAAACTAATGACTCTTATGAGTTGGTACTTTTTAGTAAATCAAAACATTCAGGGCAACCAGTGTAGTTTAGTTTAGTTTAGTTTATTTATTTTTATAGCACCTTTTTTTTCACCAAGGTTGCCCAAAGTGCTGTACAGGCATAATAAAAACATAGCAATACAAGACAAACACAGAACAGTGTACAATTAGAGTATTTAAAAAAACTAAAAAATTTTGAATCAGTGTAGTCAGTGCAGTCAGTAGACTCTGATTCATAAACTAATGATTCTTATGAATTGGTTCTTTGTAGTGAATCAGAAACTTTCTGATTAACTAGTGTAGTCTGATTCGCAAACTAATGTTTCTAATGAGTCATTTGTTTGTCTGATTCACAAACTATTGACTCTTATAACTCAGTTCTTTTTGGTGAATCAAAACGTTCAAAGTAACCAGTGTCCGAAAGCTTAAGCAGCTGACTTGTTGCACAAAGGTATATCACAAAACTGTTTTTGGACTGACTTCTGAGGCTGCATAACTATTTAATGACTTCCAACAGAACAAAATTTGGTCTATAACTAAGTAATTACTATTTAATTACTACAATGCAATTTTTTGACTAGAAATGACATCAGAAGTGTAAAAAATCAAATTATACATTTACACACAAACTTACCACCAACCACAACTTTTAGGCATATTTTTTATTTTTTAGAATCAAACACACGATTGTGGGATATCATAAGCAACGAAGGATGCATCAATGTTGCCTTTAAAAATGAATCAGATGAAGGTATCTCAGTAGATACCTTTTTAATTTTTTTTTTTAAATCAGAAAAACACCTGATTTAAACTCCATTAATGAATTTATCTCATCATCTAGAAGTGTAATTGTGTTTTCCCCACATATTTATTTTTAAAAGGTATTAAAAGACTTGTTAATGTAAGCGTCAAGGTACCAGATTACCATCCTTAGACCTTATAACTCACATTAGAAGAAGTCTTTTGACCTCTAGTGACGTCAGGGCTTCTTTTCCTAACAATGTGTCACAATGATGTCACGCTGTCTGGAACAAGGTTAAGTTGTGTTATCCTGAGGGCCCCTTGGTCTAACCTGGTCATTCTTAATCTTCAAACCGCCTGCTACCAGTTGAGTTGGGAGGTGCGAGCGGCTTGACCTGAGGTTTCTTTGCCGAGAGCTCGGCTGGATGGTCGGATCAAAGTGTATCTTTTTAATGACGGCAGTGGGGAGGGCAAGCAGGGAAACATAAGATAAATGAGATATCACCGTGGCGAGCGCTCCAAGCCAGCAGGTGTTTCTGCGGCTATTTTTAGCTCCATTAGGGCAGCGAGCCCAATGCCTGTGACTCATTGTTGAAGCTCATTGGCTGACTCTATGAGTGCTGTAAGAACACAGGCTGCTCTTTGTAAAGAGCTCTCTCAAGTCAGAATTAATATTCCCCCATCATTCCAGGATGCTTAGGGTCATCTGTTTGCATCACCGGAGAGAGCTGCTCCTGTCACTTCAAACTCGGCTCTCTTCCAAAAAGTGCCGTCACGACAACAAACCAAGGTGAATTTTTGCTAAACACCCAGAAGTTGGCTTCAAACGCTTGCTTCGACCTCAACTGGAGCTGACAGGCATTGCTGCCGTGTATCAGTGTCGACAGTGTGTGTGTGTGTGTGTGTGTGTGTGAGTGTGTGTTTGTGTCTTATATAAGGGATGATATAATATCCATGGGTGCTCTCGGGGAGGAGACACCACACAGCGCAGCTCAATATCTGCAGGAAGAGGAGTCATTATGATGTCGCCAGCGTTGCCATGGCAGCCAGTTTGGGTGGTGGATTGGGTGTGGGTTTTGTCATACTCTAAGATTGCACCACTTGCTTTTATGTTGCTATTTATAATCAGCGGTTGCGCATGCAGACATTTTTGATGATGGCGAAGAACATTATGTTCAACTAAACAAGCACACAAATGCTTTACCATTAATGTGTGAACTGCTGCGTGTGTCACACTAAGTGCCTTGCTATGGCTGCTCATTAGGGGAATATTATAGGCTTTAGAGACACTGGTTCATGGATAGAATTCATGGTTTAAAGGCTTTGCCTCTGTGTGTGTGTGTGTGAGCATGGAACAGGTGGTAGTATGTTATGCCAATAACAAGCTTTCGGAGGATTAAAGTTACATAGCTAATGAATCTAGTCTCTTGCATCTAGTGTGTTTATTGAAATCCTATCTATCTATCTATCTATCTATCTATCTATCTATCTATCTATCTATCTGTCTGTCTGTCTGTCTGTCTGTCTGTCTGTCTGTCTATCTACCTATCTATCTATCTATCTATCAGTCTTTATATCATTTGTATATCATCTATCTATCTATCTATCTATCTATCTATCTATCTATCTATCTATATTTAATCTTTCTATCTATCATCCATCCATCATCCATCTACCATTATTCAGTCTTTCCATCATTCTAACATTCCTTCCATCCATCCATCATCCATCAATCCATCCATCCATCCATCCATCCATCCACCCACCCACCATTATTCAGTCTTACTATCATATTGACATTCCTTCCATCATCCATCCATCCATTCATCCATCCATCTATCCATCCATCCATCCTTCCACCATTATTCAGTCTTTCTATCATTATTCAGTCTTTCTATCATTCTAACATTCCATCTATCCATCCATCCATCCATCCATCCATCTACCATTATTCAGTCTTTCTATCATTCTAACATTCCATCTATCCATCCATCCATCCATCCATCCATCTACCATTATTCAATCTTTCTATTATTCTAACATTGCATCCATCCATCCATCCATCCACCCACCCACCATTATTCAGTCTTTCTATCATTCTGACATTCCTTCCTTCCATCCATCCATCCATCCATCCATCTACCATTATTCAGTCTTTCTATCATTCTAACTTTCCCTCCATCATCCGTCATCCACCCACTCACTCACCCACCCACCCACTCACCCACCCACCATTATTCAGTCTTTCTATCATTCTGACATTCCTTCCATCCATCCATCCATCCACTATTATTCAGTCTTTCTATCAGTCTGACATTCCTTCCATCCATCCATCCATCCATCTACCATTATTCAGTCTTTCTATCATTCTCACTTTCCCTCCATCATCCGTCATCCATCCATCCATTTATCCACCCACCCACCATTATTCAGTCTTTCTATCATTTTAACATTCCTTCCTTCCTTCCATCCATCCATCCATCCATCGTTCTCTCTGTCATTTTATCTCACTATTGTTCTATCAGAAAAGAAGATGTTTTGAAAATTGTTTCAACTATTTTCATCCCCGTAATGAAAGACAGTAGGATCCAAAACAACAAGTTCGGACTCCACTGAGTTGGACAAAAAAAAAAAAGTTGTTTTAGATAGATAGAATGATATAAACAGATATAGAAAGATGGACAACAGATAGAACGATCAATAAGATAGAGCAAATCAGTATTCTTAGTTATTGATTATGTGCAGTTTATCAGCCATTAACGTTATGCACCAAAGCGCTCATTAAAAATTAGCTAATAACTAATTAACTAATCCATCATACTGACTAAGAGGAAAAAAACATTTTTACTTAATCATGTTTCTGGACACTTGCTTACTCAGTTAATCTTAAGATGACTTGATTTCTGTTTTGGGTATCCCGTTGTTACATCATCCCCAATTGTGTAACAACCACTGTGTGCTTTCCCTCAACGCAAAACTTAAACCATCACTGGACCGTAAGTTTATACTGACCAGCTGTTGTGTAAACTTCTCTGTCTTTCTTCTCCACACCCATAGATCATTCTGTACATATACACTCTCCAAACCCATGTCTTCGTAATTGCTTTTCGTCACGCAAGAGAGTCACAGTCTGTTATGATGAGCGTCTCCTCTTATCTACTTTCCAAGGGACTGTCCTCCAAGCATGCTATTGATTTTCACTGTCTGTTGGATATATATATATAGTTCTTGGGGCCTTGGGGATGCCCTCAGCTTTTTGTACCTGGTGTATTACTTGTAATGAGGCGCAGCTTGAAGACTACAGCAGCAATTTTCCATAATGGTGAAGGTGTGATGATGGTGGGGGAATAAGAGACAGGAACATAAGCATCACAACTTTCTGATCAACAAACTGCGGCACTGCAGTCTCCATACTGGCCAGAGGGGTCAGTATAATACACTGGACCAAACCATGGCTAGTAATAACCTTTGGAATTGTGTATGGAATGCTGGTCGGGATTTTTATATAGACACACTACAGCAAAAAATAGAGTTGTTTTTACTGTATCTCTGCCTACTGTATCAGAGGAGCTCATATGGGGGCATACTTAGAAACTTTTGATGACTTTGAAATGTAGTTAGGAGGAGAGGTTCAGCTGAGCACAGTATGAAGAGGAAAATGAGGACAATTTTTTTCTAGCATGTTGAAAAATTCAGCTTACAGCCTGCTCACACCAAGCTATAACTATAAGGATAACCATGGGGTTTTAAAAACACTCCAACACTCCAAATCATAATAAATATAATATAAATATAAATATAAATATAAATATAGCTGCAACTGGGGTTCAAGTGGTTTAAGGCATTTAAGCACATATGAAAAAAAGACATTACATATTATTAATCAAGACTTTATCAATGATAAAAAAAGCATTTTTGGCAAATTCAGGTCATTTACCATTAAATTTGTAAAGTTTTGAGTTTTCATTTAGGTATTATAGGCTTTTGGGTAAATGCGAACAGGCCCTATTTGTAAATGACACCGTTATAGGTTCCAAAAGGATACATTTTAACATTTTTAGATAATTATTGACCAAGAGAGTCCAGCGAATTGTACTGCAGTTTTTTCTTCCTGATTGGGTGAAAAAACTAGGACTAGTTCGCAAAATTAGGTTTTTTTTTTTTTTTTTTTTTTTTTTTTTTACATTTTTACAAAAAAAGGGTTTGATTGACAGCAGTGGCAAAGATGTTCGAAACAAAGAGGTCTATCACATGATAGGAATATCATGCGTATGTGTGAAAAAACATGCAGTATACAATCATTTACTTGAAAAATGCAAGATCGCCAGTGGCCGATTTCTTTTAAACTTTAGGTCAAACAGCCTCCTAATTTCTAATAGGTGCTCAAAGTTTATCGACCTATGGTGGGCATGTTTTTTGTGTCCTTATAGACACTTGTGACACTTAGGACCAAGACCGTGGGTACCAATTTTCATGTCGATAGACAAACGGTTGCGTATTTATGGCCGTTTTTGTTTTTTTCCACAATTTTTTCATGTTAACTCAGATTCAGCTCTTACATACGCATTGCGAACTTGGCGAAGATATCTCATGGCGTTCAAAAGTTATACCCATTTTAGTAAAGGCAGCCCTAGCCCTGTCTGAAGTTCTGGCGTCCCTTTGCAACGGAGAGTTGAAAGTTTAACTTTTTTTATAACTATTTGATATTTACTTTCCAGAGAATCTTCTGGTTTGTTTTCGATCGGGCGAAAAACCTAGGACTAGTTCGCAAAAGTGGGGTTTTCAAAAAAAGTGAAATACGTGAAAATTTAGAAAAAAAATTAGAAGATTCTAGAGACACTTGAGCCTGCGATAAACAGTTTAGGAGTTATGAGCGAATTTGATTACAGTAGCACCCTGTCAGGCCAATTGGGGGCGAGACTTGGTGACGCTGTAGATGGTGTGAGTACTACCATCCCTCCAAATTTCAAGTCTCTACGACTTATGGTTTGGTCTGCACAATTAGCTTTATATGGAAATTGATGATCCTTGGTCATTCTAACAATTACAATAAGGTTTCAGTGCTACATGCTTGAACCCCTAATGTTAACGACACAGAGAAACAATATTTAAAATATTAAGAATTTCAAGACCAGAGATTTTCCATAATATGACTAGAGAAGTTGTCATGCATGTATATACTTGATCTTTCAATTTTCTCTGAATGATTAATAATAATATACCATTAAAGCAAAGCCATTCCTTTCTAAATCCATTCTCACTTCTTTTTTTTCTCAGTGGACATTAAGCCAGAGGTTCCACTGGCTCTTGATCCAAGCTCCCCGTTGGATCTACGTACAGACATTAGGATGCAGGGTTCTGGTTCAGACCCCAATGTTTGGGAAAGACAACTTCAACAAGAGCTGCTCCTCATTCAGAAACAGCAGCAGATTCAGAAACAGCTACTCATTAGTGAGTTCCAGAAGCAGCACGAGAACCTGGTTCGCCAGCATCAGGCCCAGATACAGGAGCATTTGAAGGTGATGCAACAAAGAAAGCAAGAATACACACAACCATACAGTCCAACTAGATAAATAAATGTACTGTATAATAAACATCTGCCTCTTAGTTGCAGCAGGAGCTACTTGCGATGAAGCAACAACAGGAGCAGCTGGAAAAAGAGAGGAAACTAGAGCTCCAGAGTCAGGAGAGAGAACTGGAGAGACATCGCCGTGAACAGCAAGTCCTGGTCCTCCGCAACAGAGACAAGAGCAGAGAGAGTAAGAGCTCATCATCACGATCACCCACACAACACTCAAACACTCCACAACCTGTCTGGATGTAATAACATCAAAATGTCATCAGTCAAATGACACATTTATATGACGTCTGCTGCTTTTCAGTGTCCACTTGAGAAAGTGGAAAGTGTTGAATAACACAAGATGAAATTGGAAAGAAAGAAGGAAAGAAAGTAAAAAGGGTGGCCACCTGGAAAACTGTAATAAATGTATATATAAAAGTACTGTGCATTAATTTGGGATCAGTAAGATTTTTAATGTTTTTTTATTTATTCTCTTATGCTCTCCAAAGCTGCATTTACTTGACCAATAATACCAAAAAATAGTAATATTATTTCACTTTAAAATAATGTTTTTCTATTTTAATATGTTTTAAAATATAATTTATTCCTGTGACACAAAGGTGAATTTTCATCAGCCATTACTCCAGTCTTCAGTGTCACATGATCCTTCAGAAATCATTATAATATGCTGATTAATTACTTTTATCATCAATGTTGGCAACAGTTGTGCTGCTTAATATTTTTTGGAACCTGTGATTTTTTTTTTTTTTCAGGATTCTTTAATGAATAGAAATGCAAACAGCATTTATTCAAAATAGAAATCTTTTCTAACAATATCTACGTCTTTGCTAGTGATAAGTCTTTGCTATCACTTTTTATCTATTTAACACATCCTTGGTAAATAAAAGTAATTTCTTTCAAAAAAAAGAAAGAATAAAAATTTACTTTTAAATGGTAGTTTATATTGTTATATTTTAAATAAATGCTGTTCTTTTAAACTTTATTTATTAAATAATCCTGAAAAAAAGTATCACAGGTTCCAACAAAATATTAAGCAGCACCAAGTTCGATTCAACAGCCTTCAAGAGTGCTTGACTCCTGCTGTCCAGAAGAGGGAGATATTCCTTCATTTGTTTAAAGGTCCTCAAAAATCTTTCACCAATGATGTTATAGAGGCATCTGAACTAGAGCTTTGGAGAAGAGCGTGTGGGTGAATGTGTAGGAGAGATGCTATTGTTTGAGGCCGATGTGCCTGCTGTGTCTGGGAGTGGCAGTAATACAGTCATTTCTCTGACCTTGAAATGAAGCCAAACTCTGCAAACATTCTTTCTGTTTACAGTGACTGTATCACGCTAACCACAGAATGTTAGTCGAACCCTGTCAGGAATGTCTCCGTTTTATTGTATCTAAATATAATCTGTATGAACCCCAAGATGCTCATAATTTTTGTTTGTGCGTCTCCTGGTCTGACAGGTGCGGTGGCCAGCACTGAGGTCAAGCAGAAACTCCAAGAGTTTCTGTTGAGTAAATCCACCAAAGACGGTACACCTAATGGGGTCCCCCAGAAAATCTCACAGAGCTCCAAACTGTGGTACACGTAAGTCACCTACACATACCTCAAACTATTTTCATTTGCTGTTTTAAAGGGATAATTCACCCAAAAATTATTTACTCACTCTTAAGCCATCCTAGATGCATGACGTTCTTTTTTCAGACGAATACAATAGAAGTTATATTAAAAAATGGCTCTTCCAAACTTTATAATGCCAGTGAATGGGTTTTGAGATTGTGGAGCACTTTTTATGATGGATGGACGCACTTTATTTGACTTCAAAATCTCAACATCCATTCACTGCCATTATAAAGCTCGGAAGAGCCAGGACATTTTTTAGAAGTTATATTAAAAAATGGCTCTTCCAAACTTTATAATGCCAGTGAATGGGTTTTGAGATTGTGGAGCACTTTTTATGATGGATGGACGCACTTTATTTGACTTCAAAATCTCAACATCCATTCACTGCCATTATAAAGCTCGGAAGAGCCAGGACATTTTTTAGAAGTTATATTAAAAAATGGCTCTTCCAAACTTTATAATGCCAGTGAATGGGTTTTGAGATTGTGGAGCACTTTTTATGATGGATGGACGCACTTTATTTGACTTCAAAATCTCAACACCCATTCACTGCCATTATAAAGCTCGGAAGAGCCAGGACATTTTTTAGAAGTTATATTAAAAAATGGCTCTTCCAAACTTTATAATGCCAGTGAATGGGTTTTGAGATTGTGGAGCACTTTTTATGATGGATGGACGCACTTTGCTTGACTTCAAAATCTCAACACCCATTCACTGCCATTATAAAGCTTGGAAGAGCCAGGACATTTTTTAATATTACTCCAAATGTATTCGTCTAAAAGAAGAAAGTCATACACTGCAAAAAATGCCTTTCTTACTCAAAATATCTATCTCAAAATATCAGAAAAAAAATTCTAAAAAAAAATAGTCAAAATTAAGTGTGTTTTTGCTTGAAACAAGCAAAATAATCTGCCATAGGCGTAAGCAAAATAATCTTGTTTTTTTTTTTGTTTTTTTTAATAAGATTATTTTGCTTACCCCATTGGCAGATTATTTAACTTGTTCTTAATTTCATACATACTAGGTGTATACTTAGTAAATCATAGGTGTATACTTAGGTGAGTAAATCATGGGTTAATTTTCATTTTTGTGTGAACTATCCCTTTAAATGAGCTGTTTTTTTTATTTCAGACTTTCCATTTTAAATGGATGTAACACAATAATAGCAATAATACAATTTAAATACTTTTTAAAAATGTAATATGCTACTAGAGAAATCTAAAAATTATTCACTATGTTAAATTTGGGGTTGGTAAAATTGGTAATGTCTTTGAAAGAAGACTTTATGCTCACCAAGGCTGCATTTATTTGATTTAAAACAGTAAAAACAGTAATATTAATGCAATTCAAAATACCTGTTTTCTATATGCAAATTTTCAGCAGCCATTACTTCAGTCACTATTTCCTTCAGAAATTATAATCATTATAATATCCTGATTTGATGTTCAAAAAACATTCCTTATTATTATCATTAGTGTTGAAAGCAGTTGTGTTGCTTATTAGTTTTTTAGGATTCTTTAATAGATATCTGTGTAACATTGTAAGTATTTTACTGTCACTTTTTTATTAATTTAAAGCATCCTTGCTGAGTAAACATATTAAATTCTTTATTAAAAAATCTCTCCAAAACTTTTGAATGATTGTGTATTTAAATGCAGGAGGAACTTTCCAGACTTTCCAAAGTAATAAAATGTAATAAGATTTTAGCTAATAATCAGTAATGTGATGATACTAGAGCAGAGGAGAGCTGTCAGCTGTATTTATGACTGTGAGGTAAGTTCAGGAGTTCAGTTTGCATCTCCTTTCTGTTCAGGGCCTCCCATCACACCTCTCTGGAGCAAAGTTCACCTCCTTTGGGAGGAGCATCCTCCTTCTGCAAGATCTCCCTGCCCTCCCCACAAGACTCCCGGGACGACTTTCCTCTGAGGAAGACAGGTAGGTTTCTAAAAGCTGGCCTCAAAACTGTCACGAAAAGACGTTACTCACACTAGCATTTCGGAATATTGCCATAATGTGCGTTGCACTCATGAAACATACCACAAATTATATTTAATTTCAGTTTTTGCTGACAAGCTATTGCTTTATGAAACATGGGAGCATAGGCTATGACTCAAAAGTCTTTTTCCCAGAATTACAGGATCCCTGGAGAGGCGACGCATAAGCTCATATTTGCATTATTTCAGAGTAAATGAAAAGTGGATTTCCACAGTAGGATTTTTTTCTTCTTCTGAGCATGCTATAGAACCACACATTTCCTAAAACGCTAAAGGTATATAATTTCCAGCAATATACGAGGCTTTAATTGTTTAGAAAATCTTTGACTTTACGCAGAAAACACCACAGGTTTGTTGACTCAGTGTTGGAGGGAGTCTCGTAGGAAGTCAGTATTAATGTGAGTTATGACTCCCACTTGGCCAGCCAGTCATGAGTTCTTGCAAAGGCCGAACTGTTCATAACTGTGCTGTTAAGTCACGGAAATGACATTACATTCCTTCCCCTTTGTGTCCCTTTGAATTATGACGGTAAACAATTATACCTGCTTAAATGCTTTCCCATATGGGTTGGCATGTTGTGTATTTACATAATTTAGGGATCAGGCAAGGGAGGTTTAATCCTAAATTATGCCGACTGTGTCTGCCAAATGTAAACTAATCTAAGGTAATTATGTAGGTTGTTCTGTTCAAATAAGCACTTTATAGACACATGAAAGAGACGTGTTTATTGTCTTAGCTTTTGAACAGTAACCTCCCAGTTTCAGCATCAATTTCGGCTTTGCTCCACTGAAACCAGCCAATATCCTGAGAACTAAAGAGAGCGGAAGGTTCTGGAATCCAAACAGCCTGCTGAGAAAGCAATGGTAGTCCCAAGCAAAAAAAAAAAAAAAAAAAGAGAGAGAGAGAGAGGGTGCCTGAGCTGTTGCTGTTAGGAAAACTTACAAATATGCTGCTTTGGTCTCTATCACATAGTATTAAGATCAATGACATAAGGGGTGACCATGTAAAAGAAAAAAAAATTCTTGTTGAAAAGCCCTCTTTCAAATGTTTAGAAGTGCCTTTTTTGTGTTTATGTTGGATTCATATGGTATTGAAAACTTTAAATTTAATGACTAAAAATGTCATGTGGTGTAACTAGTTATAAGTTATAAAAAGTTATAAGTAATAAACTACATTTGAGTACATCTGAATACATTTGAGTGTATGCCTTGTGAAAAAACATAAAAATATCTGATATTTTAGGAAAACTTGACACAGCACGTCTAATATTTTAAAAGACCTTGACACACTCTATATCACTTTCTGATTTTTTTCTTTCAAATTTTTTCTTAGTTTCAGCATGGTGGTTGAACCACATGACATTAATGGACATTTTTTATTGACATTTTAAAAAATGTCTCATTGTGCACATGATGGATTGAGTATTGAAACTTTTTACATATTGTAAGAAAAGTTTAAATTTAATGACTCTAAAAGTGTCATGTGGTATAACTGTAAAGTAATAAGTAATAGACTAATTTGAGTATATTTAAATACATGTGAGTTTACACATTTTATCCATTATTATCCATATATTTATAAAAATATAAAATATGAATTCCAGGATATAATTACATTTTTGAAAAACTGCAAAATATGATATTTTACTAACCTTGGCTTGTGAAAAATTATAAAATTTTTTTTGATATTTTAAGAAACCCTGACACAAAATATCAGATATTTTAAGAGACACTGACACACATTCCATAATATTACTTCCTGATTTTTTTGCCTTAGTTTCAGCATAAGTTGCTCCACATGACTTTAGTGGACAATTTTTAATTGACATTTAAAAAAATGCTTCTTTGTGCTTATGTTGGATTCATAGAGTTTTGAAAAACATTTTCACATTTTAAAAAAAGTTTACATTTAATGACTCTAAATATGTCATGTGGTATAACTATCAAGTTAAAAGTAATAGACTAAATGTGAGTATATTTGAATACATATAAGTGTACACATTTTAACCATTTATTTATAAAAAATATATATTTAAAATATTTTTTAAATGTAAAAATATTTTACAAAAACAATAAAACATCAGTTCATAGATATAGTTACATTTTACGGTAGTCACACCATATGATATTTTACTAACCTTGCCTTGTGAAAAATACAAAAAAAAATATATATATTTTAAGAAACCCTGACACAAAATAAATTATATTTTAAGAGACCTTGACACACACTCTATGATTTTACTTCCCATTTTTTTTCTTAGTTTCAGCATGTTAGTTGCACCACATGACTTTAGTGAACAATTTTTAGTTGACATTAAAAATGCAAACTCTTTTGTTTCCTTATTCAAACCACAAACTTTTAATAATAAACCGTTTCATAGACACGTTTAATTAGTTCATCAGTATTCACCAAAAAAAAAGAGAATTTTTTTGTCATTAATTACTCAAATTCATGTCGTTCCAAACCCATAAGACCTTCGTTCATCTTCGGAACACAAATGAAGATATTTTTGATGAATCCAAGAGCTTTCTGACCTGGAATATACAGCAATGCAACTACCAAGTCCAATGCCCAGAAAGGTAGTAAGGACATTGTTAAAATAGTCCATATGACAAACTTTCTCGAGAGTACAACAAAGCATGTGGACTATTTTAATTATGTCCTTTCTACCTTTCTGGGTCTTGAACGTGGTAGTTGCGTTGCTGTCTGTGCAGGGTTAGAAAGCTCTTAATTGGTGTTCTGAAGATAAACAAAGGTCTTACAAGTTTGGATCGACATGAGGGTGAGTAATTAATAACAGAATTTTCATTTTTGGGTGAACTATCCCTTTAAGTATGTTGATCCATTGCCTAAACCTTTTAAAACCTATTTCCTTTTAGTTGGATTCCTAACTCTATATGTGGTCACACCCATGCGAGGTCCCTTCCCCCTCTTCCTGTCTGTCTCAATTAGAATTGCCTCAAAGTAGGCACGCAACAGGAGCCACACAAAGATGCCGGTTGTTCCACATCCTGGGTTTCATCTGAAATGCTTGACTGGCATATGTCAAGAGGTTAGGTTAGTGCTGTGGAGAGAATTGAACAAAACAAGTTTAGTGAGTGCTACAGGAACTGACACTTTTTAAAGAGGTAATTCTTCATTTCCGTTGGGACGTTACCGCAATTTCATCTGCAAAACTCAATGTGGCTTTGGTTTGATCACACTGTTCTCGACTGAACTTGCGGCACATGATCAGTTTGTTTATTCAC
This sequence comes from Cirrhinus molitorella, assembly GCA_033026305.1. Lineage (NCBI taxonomy): Eukaryota > Metazoa > Chordata > Actinopteri > Cypriniformes > Cyprinidae > Cirrhinus > Cirrhinus molitorella. Next base: position 20,311,270 of record CM065123.1, on the reverse strand, counting down.
CACCTATCTGCTTTGTACCGAGTTCTGGACCAAAAAAAGATCTGTGTGGTGGCACGTGACACTGCTGCGGGCAAGAATAGTCCAGCTTATTGAAGAGAGGAAAAAACCTTCTTAGTCTTGACCCACATACCAAACATGTGGAGCAGGTGCAGCTGAGATGAGAGGGATTTGAGTTTGTGGGTTTTAAATGGTGGATATTTTGGGCCGTCAGACCAGGCTTGCTTTATTATGCCATGCGCGTTTTCCCCCACTGGAGATGGAAGGATGTGGGTAGGAGAAAAAAAAAAGAAAAATGAACCAAGATGCAATGATGAAGTAATATGGTTTGCAAGAACAGTATTGTTGCATCACATAGTCCTGGTCTCTTGGGTAAACAGGTGTTTGTATTTTTACTAATGGGAGAAAAAGTATCAGAGAGGCGACAGACAGGATCAGGTGTGTGCAAATACACATTGCCTTTAGAATGTTTGACTAAGCTATTCTTCTTCTTCTTCTTCTTCAAAAAAGAAAAGATGCACAAAAATTAGATATTACAATGTCTGACTGATAAATGGACAATATTCTAAATATAAAAATTCTAAAAAGCAAAAAATAAATTCTTCCAGTGTAGTTTAGCGTTGGCCACCCCACTCACAACTGCTGCTTCTGTTTTTTTTTTTTTTTTTTCTTGAGAAGAACTGTGTTTATTTAGTCACTGAATATCTTTATGACCACATCATATGAGACTTTTCAGACGTGCACTCCAGCTTCACTTAAGCGCTAGGCGCTAGTCAAACGAGCGTGGGAAAAGGTACAGGTGATGATCGAGCTTCAGTAGAACAACGGTGAACTGTGGTCAGATGAGATGTTGTCAGACCATATGTTAGTAAAAACTAAGAGGAAATCAATAACGTTTGTAGCTTTAAAGGAACACTCCACTTTTTCTGAAAATAGGCTAATTTTCCAACTCCCCTAGTGTTAAACAGATGAGTTTTACCATGTTTGAATCCATTCAGCCGATCTCCAGGTCTGCCGGTGGCACTTTTTTAGCATAGCTTAGCATAAATCATTTAATCTGATTGGACCATTAGCATCTTGTTCAAAAATGACCAAATATTTTCAATATTTTTCCTATTTAAAACTTGACTCTTCTGTAGTTACATCGTGTACTAAGACAGACAGAAAATGAAAAGTTGCCATTTTCCAGGCTGATATGGATAGGAACTGTACTCTTATTTTGGCGTAATAATCAGGGAACTTTGCTGCTGTACCATGGGTGCAGCAGGCACAATGATATTACGCAGTGCCTGAAAACAGTCAAGCAGCACCCATGGTATGGCAGCAAAGTTCCTTGATTATTACGCCAGAATGAGAGTATAGTTATAAAATCCTTGGACATTTTTGAACGAGATGCTAATGGTCAAATCTGGTTTGGTGATTTATGCTAAGCTATGCTAAAAGTGCTAACGGCAGACCCAGAGATCGACTGAATGGATTCAAAAACAGTAAATCTTATCTGTTTAATTCTAGGGGAGTTGGAAAATGAGCCTATTTTCAAAAAAAGTGGAGTGTTCCTTTAAGGATTCATCTATATGTAGTGTTCGGTAACTTTATTTTGCAATTTCTGTATATTTTCTACTTGCTGATGGGCACAGGTAAATAATGGGTTTATGTTAAGATTGTTTTAAGTTGACTTAAATTAGAAGTTATTTTAAAAGTCTAATAAATGTTCAAATTGATAGCTCTCAATTATACTGTAATGTTAAATGGCTATAGCCAATGGTTAAATATTAGGGAAAAAATAACATTACAGTAATATTGGTATCAGTGATACTTTCAGTCATTAAAAATATTGAACAAATATTAAAAATATACTGTCTTTACATTGTTTATACATTTGTTTATACATTAATTTATAGATTTAATGTGAAAATATTGCAATATAAACGTATATTTAAAAACTTTAATGTTAGGTGGGATTAACTGTGATTAATTTAAAAAAAAATATGTGATTAATTGGTATATTTTTTCAGTTTTTCAATTGATAGCACTATTAAAAATACAGTATATATTTGTCCTTATGCCAGTTGGATGATTTAAATTTCCTTTTCTAATTTCACTTAAATTTTAGTTAATGTTTAAGTAATTTTGTAACTTAAAATTGTAAGTTCAGTCAACTCAAATAAGTTTATTTAAGTTAAAATGTTAAGTTGTACTAAGTGACAGCTTAGATATTCGAGTTGACTAAACTAAAAAATTGTTTGTTAAACGTAACAGCTGTGTTTGTTACACGGCTGCCTTAAAATTTTAAGTTGAATCAACTCAAATATCTAAATTGTCACTTAGTAAAACGTAACACTTTAAGTTGACCAAACTTTTTTCGAGTTGACTGAACTTAATTTTAAGGCAGATAGGTAACAAATTATTTTAAGTTGACTCAACAAATAGTTTTTTACAGTGTAGACAGCAAGGTGACTAACATGTTCAAGGCCCAGAAAGTTAGTAAGGACATCGATATGATTTTATGAAGCTATGAGAATACTTTTTGTGCCCAGTGAAAATAAAATAATGACTTTAGTTAACAATTACTTCTCTTCCTTGTCAGTCTGCTGCGCATTCAAGAAAGTACACCACGCAGCTGTGTGTTTTGTTTTTTATGTAGCCATTTGTACTTTAAATTTGTATTTGGTGAGTGTTAATCATTGACTACAGTTAGCACATATTAAAAGATATGATTTTTTTGGTCACTTTACTCCAGTGATTTAGAAATCATGGTTTATAAACTCTTCACACTTGTCAGACACAACTCTGAAGGGAACTTTGTCTTTGGGTTGAAACAACACAATAAATAGACCTCAGCAGTATGTGCCCTCCAGTGCTGCTTTCAAATGTAATAATGTGATTGATTTATGGGCCTGTTAAGTCTTTGCCTCATACATATTCCTGTTTGACTTGGCCTCCGGTTCCAGGCCGTGTGTCAGCGTGAGGAAAAATCAAGCAGGTGTCGTGCCTGTCGCTCCGTCAGAGCGATGACCGCTGTTTTTTTCCTGAAGTTGTGGAGTGGAGTGATGTGTTTTCCCGTGGCATGACGATCACAGCCTCCTACTAAACCCGCCAACAATCGCTCTTCCACCTCCACAGTGATAGGGTAGCGTTCCCGTGGTGACAGGCTGTAGCGGCGAATAAAAATAGAAGGCAATCAGGACAGTGTGGGGTGCAAGGCGGATTGGAGAGGGCTCCCTGCAGTTCGCTCTCAGCCCACTCCGCTTGCGGGATTTACATCCCATTAGCGCGCTGCTGGATGGGAGCAGACAGTCCTGCCTCTGCTTCTGAAGAGGCCTGAAATAGCAGCCCAGCCTGCGGTCCAGTTCTCTTTCCCTCTCGTTCTCTCCTCTGAGATTACTACTTACAGCTGTGTCTTCCCATGACTCCCACTTCTCATACTAAGTCATCCTATCCATTTGGTCAGCTGCTTTTTTAGTATGGCAACAATCTTCCTCTCTTTCCTTCGGCTGCTCCCTTCAGGGCTCTTAGCATTGCAACAATACTCTTCTAAAATAAGTCAAATTCTCAACTGCAAAAAATAAATAAATAAATAAAAAAGCATCCGATTTAAATATAATTAAATAATAATAATTTAATGAATAATTATCTATCTATCTATCTATCTAGCTATCTTTCTATCTATCTATCTATCTATCTATCTATCTATCTATCTATCTATCTTGTGAATTAAAATTTAAAATAAAAATATTATTTATTACATTTTATTTTTATAAAATATTTAAATATTCCTAACATTCTTTATAATTCCATAATTGTCATATTTATAATAAATTATGATTTTGTGTTTATTATATATGTATTTTTTAAAATAAATTATTTATCATACTATATTCAGAATTACGATATAAAGGGAACTCATATAATATGTGCATTCTATCTATCAGATTTTTTCTTAGACATTTTATAAATAGTTATTTATTATACAGTTTTATATAATTTATACTTTTAAAATAAATTATTTATAATAATAGTGAATTTAGTTCATAATTGTAATATTTAGAGTGAATTATTACTATAATTATATTTTGTGTGTGTGTGTGTGTGTGTGTGTGTATAATTTATTCTAAATATGATAATTATAAAAATATTAGGAATATTTACAAAAATATTTAATAAAAAATGTATCTAAATACATCAGAGTTTGTCTTATAAATGTTATACATTGTTTAGTATACATTTTATTTTATATTTATTGCTATTAAATATTTTTGTAAATATTATTATTTATATTTTTATATTATTATTTCATAATTATCATATTTAGAATTAATTATTATTTAGTGTGTGTGTGTGTATATATATATATATATATATATATATATATATATATATATATATATAATTTTTTTTTTTTAAATAATTTGTTTAGAATAATGTTTCCAAAATTATGATATCTTTTATAACTGATATTATATTTCTATCTATCAGATATTTTCTTATAAATTTCTTATAAATTTCTTATAAACTTTTTCAAGTAAATTATAATAATTAAATTTAATAAAATTTATAATAATTTATTCTGCATATGATAATTATGAAATAATATTAGGAATATTTACAAAAATGAATTAATGTTATTATAATTTATTATTAGTGTGTGTGTGTGTGTGTGTATATATATATATATATATATATATATATTTTTTTTTTTTTATTAACATAAATCTGAATAAATCTGATTTAATATACATTTTATTTTATATTTATTTCTATAAATTATTTTTGTAAATATTCCTAATATTATTTCATCATTATCATATGCAGAATAAATGATTCTAAATATGATAATGAGGTAACTCATATAATATAATGTTCTTTTGCCCTAAACAGTGTGACCGCATGAAATCAAAATGACATTTTTGTTGCTTGTTGTCTATATCTATTAGCTTTATGGTTATCTATACATTATACATACATCATGCATTTTCTCGTGCTAAACAATTTTTGTACAGTTGTTTGTTTGCCAATGTATGTCCAGTTTATCTTATGCGCAAAACCAATAGAGAACCACTGATCTAGATTATAACTGGCAGTGTTATTATTGCACAATGGGGAACTGAGGGAAAAAAAATCGAACAGCACTCGTAATAACGAGATCGAATTTGGGTATTTTTGGCTGCTAGTTGTAATGTGGGTGTTTCCCAAAGGGAGTCACTGAATGTGGGTGGCTGGCTTACTCACTCGCTTCCCATCAGAGAGATGTTTAGAAACACTTGCCTTTACATTATTGTTACATAAACACACACTTCTCTATTTTGCAACAATATTGAAATGATGACAAAAAACTCCATAGGGTGTTGTTTTATATAATTATGCGCAGTCTTTGTCTTTTTTCACTTGTTTTGCTTGAATATACTTTTAGTAGTATTGTGAAATACTGTTACAATTTAGATTTCTGTTTTCTATTTTTAATATATTAATAAATGTTATAATGAATTATTATAATTGTAATAAGCTGATTAGTGCTCAAGACATTTTTGGTATTATTATCAATGTTGAAAATTAATATGCAGCTTCATTTTTTTTTAATAAGTGATTACGTTTTTACATTTCTTTCGAGCAAAAGAACATTTAGTTGAAATCAAAATCTTCTTCTTATTATTATTATTATTATTTTACATAAAAATAAAATTGACTATTTGGCCATTTTTTCCCCAAAAAATTCAAAACCCAAAAAATAATATGCATCTAGTCACATACTTTCCAGTATTTAAAAGGAAATTTCAAAATTAATAATTATTAAATAATAAATGTAGCTATTTAATGATTTATTTGTTATTAATTTTAACATTTTAATTTCAAAATATTTTATATAAATGTATATAATATAATATAATATTCCAAAAATATCCAATCACATACTTGCCAGTATTTAAAAGGAAATTTTTTTTTTTTTTTTTTTTAAATAATAAAATCTATCTACCTAGAAATTAATATAATATATTATATTAATTTCTATAATATAATAAATATAATATAATATAATATAATATAATATATTACAAAGAAATTCCAAAAAATGACTTTGGCAACAATACACTTTTAAAATAAGCAAAATAATATTGTTTTTAAATGCAAACAAAAATAAAAAATAAAATTTAATCACATACTATTTTAAAATAAGAATAATACTTAAATAATAATAAATCATATTATTAAATAATACATTTAACATAGATTTAATCAATTATTCATTTATTTAACATTGTTTATAATAAAATAAATAGTTAATAGCTAATAACTTTTTACATATATTATTTATATAAATAACAACATGTAATATATATATATATATATATATATATATATATATATTTATTTATTTTATTTTTTTTTCCCTGAGCATTTCCCTGAGTTTTTTCATTGTGTATGGTCAGCCTGGCTCTCTTGTTGCCTTTTTTTTTTTTTTTTTTTACTTAAAGCTTTGTTGCTCAGGCTAATTGACTCCAGATGATAAGGAAACAGATCTTTAAAAACAACCTGCAAATGCCCACAGATTTAATCATAGTCCTATAACATCACAGTTTAGGAATGCTACTACACAACAATGTGGATTCCCCTCTCCTGCTTTCTGACATGCATAGCTCCAAACACATCAAAACATTTCCATAACAACACTTGGCTAAAAAAGTTTAGACTAAACAGTTTTGATGCTGAATATTTGATTAATATGCATTATGTTTTCTCTCCAGTCTCAGAGCCCAATCTAAAGGTGCGGTCCAGGTTAAAGCAGAAGGTTGCAGAGAGAAGGAGCAGCCCGCTTCTCAGGAGGAAGGAGGGGAGCATCATGACACCCTTCAAAAAGAGAGCCCTGGAGCTTCTGGGTAGGAGTGCCATCCCATAATGCATCTCACAATTAGACGACACACCTGGGGCATAAACAATAAGACTTCCCGCTGGTTGGATATTCGCTGGTGGTTTCTCTTCAGTGATCTGCGCAGCTCAGTGTGCTGATGTTGTTATGTAACAGCTGTTCTGGCAGGTGTCATCCAGAGCACTGTCCAGTGTGGTTTTGAGCCTTGGCCGCTTGAATGATTTTTCCATGGTGTTTCAGTCACTTGTGTTTATTTATAATGTATCAGTGGCAGCAGTTGCTGGTTGGTTTTGGAAACACTGTGGCAAGATTGTCATCCAGTTAATTCTATGTAAATATGCCAGATATGATATCATCCTATTACTGATGACAGGATGTTCATTTTCTTTTGTCTAGATCAATTAATTCATTTTAAAAGACATAAATATGGCAATACATACATAGGATTTTTTCAAATACATTTCTGAATGAAAATTCGTTTTAATATTACAGGGGGGCAAATCAAAAGCAAAAGAACTGCCCCGTCATCACAATGAAGATAAAAACTTCATTAAAAAGATGAAATTCATAAAAAACAACAACTTTATTTTATTAATTTTTAGGTTACAAAAATAAATAAATAACCAAATTAGGCAGAAAGTAACATTATTAGCCGACTCTAGTGACTTTTTTATTTTATTTTATTTTATTTTATTTTATTTTTGATCAGAAAAAGTTACTTATAAAAGACATAAAAATTGCATAGTATTGTATTAATATTGTTTTGTTACATAAATGAATAACAGCAGGAAGTAACATAGGGAATTGTTCATCAACTCCAGGGACGGTTTTATTTAATTTTTAATTTAATTTTATGTAATTTTATTCTATTTTATTTAAATTTTACAAAATACATTTCTGAGTTAAACTGTATTTAAATATTACTGTATTATATATATATATATATATATATATATATATATATATATATATATATATATATATATTATAAATAAGTAATATTATAAATCAAAATAAATAAATAAATAAAAAACAGTTAAGCAGAAAGCAACATGGAATTATTTGTCAACTCTACTGTCAGTTTTATTTTATTCATTTTATTTATTTATTTTTTACAAGAAAAAGTTAGTTATAAAGGACATAGAAATAGCAATATAGACAGAATTTTTAAAAATACATGTCTTACTGGATAAAATAACAGAATGGTACAACTGTCTTGTTATCATAATTAAGAAAAAAGCATAATTAAAAGGATGAAATAAAAAAAAGTAAAGAAAATATTTTTTCAATTAATACTGTTTTGTAAAAAATAAATTCATTAATTAAATAATGGTTAAGCAGGAAGTAATTATTAACCGACTTTAGTGACAGTTTTATTTTATTTTTAATTTAATTTTAGGTTATTTTATTTTATTTTATTTTAAAACAATATTTAAAAAATAATATTACTAGGGAGCAAATTAAAAGTAACAGGATGGTACAGCTGTTCTGTTATCATAATAAAGAAAAAAACATTATAAAAAAAAAATATATTATATAATATATAATTTTATTTTATATATATATATATATATATATATATATATATATATATATATATATATATATATTTTTTTTTTTTTCAAAAATGCTGTTTTGTAAAAATAATAATAAATAAATACAGAAATAAAACCCCAATAAAAGCAGCACATGTATTCAGAGTGCAAGTAAAATACACCTGGAATAAACACTTGACATTTTATTTCATGTAAAAGGGTATAAACATTTTTTCAAACAGTATGAAGGATTTATAGATCTACAGTTTGTATAATATATTGTCGATAATGTCTATTCTTGCACTTATATCCATTTAATTTCATCTTCCCCAGAATCCACAGCCAGTAACAGTGCACCAGGATCGGGGCCCAGTTCGCCCAATGGGGCCTGCAGTGCCTTGGGGGCTGAAAACGGACCCTCCTCTCTCCCAGTCACCACACGTACTGAGGTACTTACATTAAACATGTTTTATTACAGGTATGAAAGTCTATTAACAGTTAAGCTTTTGCACAGCAGTTTCATCAAAGCTTTCCTGAAAGATTAAAAACCTGTACGACTAAAAGAAAAGTTGATGGCCACCAGGCCGCACCTGTAAATTTCCTTGACACAAGCCCAGCCTGTCCTTGTGCAGCTATGAAAACACAACTCTGTCTCTACAGCCTGTGACCTGCTTGTCCGTCTCAGTCCAATGAAAACGGCTCCCAGCACGGACAATAAAGAGTCAGTTCACTTCCTCCCACAAACTCCTGCTCTGTACCGCTAACCTTTACTGGCATAGCTATGTGGTTTTCTTTGCCTGTAGCTCTCGTAAAGCTCAGGGCAAGAAAGAGTAGAGCAGATATAGCTTAATATAAAGTTACGTTCAAGGCTCACCTATGGATATTCTCACTAGCAACTAGGGCTGCCCCCTAATAGTCGACTAACCGTTAGACGACGAGAAGAGGCTTGATTGACCAAAATTTTATTAGTTGCTTAGTTATAGAAAAAAAACAGCCTTGCTCTTAAAATTCTCCATCATTTTTGATGGATAAAATAATACATCTTTTGAATCTGTAAAGACTCTGTTTAATTGTGTGCACTCAGAATAACACCGAATCGTTGTGCTTTTATAAAATAATTAAAGCAAACAAGATGCGCTTTCTGCCATCATGGCCTTTCTAAACTTGAGTGCGAAACTTTGAAACTCTGTGTATAACCTACTTGCCTTACAGACATGAAAATATTTTTGTAGAGAGTGAAATGTCTACTTTTAAAAGAACCAATTCAAATAGAAAACAAATATTCTTAGATTATGTAATGCGTATCACTACTGCAGAGATGAGGAGTGGTACCGACTTCATCTCTTTAGCTGAAAATGAAGAAAGCACTAGTTCAATAAATTATTAAAACATGAATGCAGTCACCTTGATGTTTTAAAGTGAAGCATGGCACTGTGTTCATTTACACGTGAGCAGCTCATGTTCCAGTTTTCAGCATCTTATGGTGAAATTTATAATAGCACTTTTTTATTTAGAATTTCATATTTATATGGATATACGCTACCAGTCCAAAGTTTTTGAACAGTACGATTTTTAATGTTTTTAAATAAGTCTCTTCTGCTCACCAAGCCTGCATTTATTTGATCCAAAATACAGCAAAAGCAGTAATATTGTAAAATAATTTGTACTATTTAATTGAATGTAATCAAAGCAAAATTTTCAGCATCATTACTCCAGTCTTCAGTGTCACATGATTCTTCAGAAATTATTCTATCAATATTTAAAACAGTTGAGTAAATTTTTTCAGGATTCTTTGATCAGTAGATAGTTCCAAAGAGCAGCATTTATCGGAAGCATTTTTTCTATGGGATTAATAAAAATTAATACTTTTATTTAACAAGGATACTTTAAAGTGCACTGTAAAAAACAAAGACAATTTGTTGAGTCAACTTAAAATAATTTGTTACCATGCTGCCTTATAATTTTAGGTTTATTCAACTCAAATAAGTTTATTCTATTTGAAATGTTAAGTTGTACTAAGTGACAACTTAGATATTCGAGTTGACTAAACTAAAAAATTGTTTGTTAAACTTAACAGCTGTGTTTGTTAGTCGGCTGCCTTAAAATTTTAAGTTGAATCAACTCAAATATCTAAATTGTCATTTCAAGTTGGCTAAACTTTTTTCGAGTCGACTGAACTTAAAATTTTAAGACAGCCAGGTAACAAATTATTTTAAGTTGACTCAACAAATTGTTTTTTACATTGTGATCAAAAGTAATCATTTCAGATAAATGATGTTCTTCTGAACTTTCTATTCATCAAAGAAACCTGTTTTCAACAAATAATATTAATACATTTCTTTGAGCATGATTTCTGAAAGATTATTACATTTAAAAATATATTCAAAAAAATAATTATTATAATTTATTTTAAATACTAAAAATATTTCAAAATGGTACTGTTTTTGCTCTATTTTGGATTAAATAAATGCAGGCTTGTGAGCAGAAGAGACTTTAAAAATATATTAAAAATCATACTGCTCAAAAACTTTTGACTGGTAGTATTTAATCACAAAATGTAAAAATCACTTTATAAATAGCAATAATTTTTTATCAAAATCGCAATTCGATTTTTTTTTTTACCACATCATGCCCTACTGCCAATTGAGCGTAACTTGTACTAAACCCAAAATATTCCTTTAGGAACACAGAGGGATTTTCCCTTTCGCCGATGTTCATTAGCTCCCTCTGGCTCGCTTCCTAGTGGCTTCACGGCTTGGTTTCTCCGGGTCCCTATGGACTTTGCTCACAAAGAGGTGTATTCTGGGCAAATGTGACATGTCTCTGTGAAGCTTCAGCTTAGCAGCTGTGTTATTCTTCAACACCACTGTTTACACTCCCATGGACCTCCAATGCAATAGCCGACAAGGAATGCTTATTGCGCTGCGATCCAGGGTCGAGGTGGTGGGTGGTTGAGCTTAATTGATCCACCAGCCGCTGGTAGCCAAAGACACGTTAACAACACAAACACGGCCGATCGCTATTGTATTGACACAAGCTTGACGTCTCGTGGATCGTAGCGGTGCTACCCGCAGACACCGCGCCAGTTTGGAAAGCCAGCCGTGTTTGTGATCCGTTACATTGGGTATCTTCTTTCAGAGGGAACTGGTCCCCTGGGTCAAATAAGGCCGGATATCCACATACAGGTCAGTGAATAGGCAGGAGGGATTGGAGGGTAAACAGTACAGCCCCTCTGCCACATGCTGATGGGCCGCACCACTGGGTGGAGGAAGTACAGTTGAAAACTGATCAGAAAGACTGCAGTGAGACTGTTTTCTTCTCTGATACAGTTCGGTTTGAGAAAGGATATGGACTGGGATGCCATTCTGGATTTGTGGGCTTCTCTGTGGCCTTGGTTTTACAGCCTCCAGTTGAGCTCATACAGCTCCGCTGTGGCAGGAACAAAACCGTCATTCGTTTTAGTACATTAAAGTTTATTGTTCTGTTGCTGTTGCTCTTTCCAATGGTCCATAGTGGGATTTCAAAATATCTCTCTTTCTCTCTCCTTCCCTCCCTCCCTCCATCCCTCTCTCTCTTTTTCCATCCCAGCGGTGGCCGTCACAGCCGAGGTTATTGGGGCCTGAAAGCTCGGTGTCTATGTTAAACCTCTATACGTCTCCGTCACTGCCCAATATCTCCCTGGGTCTCTCGGCTGCCTCTTCTCCCATCAGTGTAAGTCAAATAATGACATGCATCGTCTTTTATTACTTCCCTTGTTGAAGTTAGTTCACACCAAGTTTGGATTTTTGGCATGAACAACATTGACACAAGGCTTTGTCTCTGTAACACGGAATCTGACTGCAGTATCAAGGCTTTTCATAAGATCAGTGAAACTTATGTGCAAAACTAGATTTTATAATATTCTAATATTTAAGTAAAAAATAAAAGAAGAAGAAAAATTATAAATACATGATATTTAAATATTGCTGATTCTTTTTTTTTTTTTTTTTCTTTTTTTTATAAAATATAATAATATATACGCTACCAGTCAAAAGTTTTTGAACAGTACGAATTTAAATGTTTTTAAGGAAGTCTCTTCTGCTCACCAAGCCTAAATTTATTTGATCAAAAGTACGGCAAAAACAGTACAATTTTAAAATATTTTTACTATTTAAAATAACTTTTTTCTTTTTGAATATATTTTAAAATAGAATTTATTCCTGCGATTTCAAAGCTGAATTTTTAGCATGATTGCTTCAGTCTTCAGTGTCACATCATTATAATATGCTGATTTGCTGCTCAAAAAGCATTTATTATTATTATATTGAAAATTTAGATAATAATTAGATTTTTTTCAGGTTTCTTTGATAATTAGAAAGTTCCGAAGAACGGCATTTATCTGAAATAGAAATCTTTTGTAACAATATAAATGTCTTTATTCTCACTTTTGATCAATTTAAAGCATCCTTGCTAAATAAAAGTATTAATTTCTATCATTTCTTTCCCAAAAATGTATATTGACTCCAAGCTTTTGAATGGTATAGTGTATAATGTTACAAAAGCTTTTTTATTTCAAATAAATGCTGATCTTTGGATCTTTATATTTATCAAAGAATCCTGAAAAAATGTACTCAACTGTTTTAAATATTGATAATAATAATAATAATAATAATAATAATAATATTAAATGTTTCTTGAACAGCAAATCAGCATATTAAAATGATTTCTGAAGGAAAATGTGATGCTGAAGACTGGAGTAATGATGCTGAAAATTTAGATTTGATCACAGGAATAAATTACATTTTAAAATACATTCAAATAGAAAACAACTATTTTAAATAGTAAAAATATTTAGTAAATATTTAGTAGTAATTGGTGAGAAAAAGAGACTTGTAAAAAAAACATTAAAAATCTTACTGTTCAAAAACTTTTGACTGGTAATGTATCTCTAATAATTATTAGAATATATTTATATCATATACTTATATATATATATATATTTATGCTTTGGAAATAAGTCTCATAAGCTACAAGTATATTTTATGAATATTGACAATACTTTTGAATAGTTTGTAGTTTAATATTATTTTGTTGTCACTCTTGATTTAAGTCGTCACTCAACTGTAAGGTAATCAGGACTGTATTATTAAAAAATAACTTAATTTATTGTCTCTTTTAAAACTTTCATTTGGACACCAAAACTGATTAAATTCTAATGAATTGAATGTGGATGTTTACACTGATGAATGAGGGGAAATGTAGTTTATGGCCTTGGCTCAGCTGCATATTGCTTTGACTGTTGAAAGACTAGCCATCTCTGGCTGACTGGATGATATGTGTAGCCTCAGGGTGCTGGCCTTTGACCTTGGGGGATTTTATAGGCCTTAGATAAATATTGTGCTTAAGTGTCTGGTGTCGCTTGCACTCCGGCCCTCCCCAGTCATCTCATCCATTACTGCTGTTTAAAGTCCAACCAAAGCAGAATAATCAAGTGTAACTCCAAATAATCCTTAATCTTGAGTTAATTTCCAGTTTAAATAGTTTATAGCTCCCTACTTAGAAAATGAAATAAACATGAGTACATTGTATACATATATTTGGCTATATTCAATACATTTGCAAGTGAACCAGTTATAATAAATAGACTATATCTTCTCTGTCACCTTTCAGGCTGCTTTAGGACTTCAGGAGAAGCATGTTGAGGGCGGTGGTGTGTCGGCGGTTATTCAGGGTTTGCCCACCCAACTTCTGGGACCAGTCCCCCTGTCTGTTGCGATGGAGACTAAAGTGAGCAGCAGCCATCAAGCTCTCCTGCAGCACCTTCTCCAGAAAGAGCAACTCCGCCACCAAAAGATCCTCTCTACTGGTGAGAACATCAGAGATTTAATATAAAATCTTCTTCAGAAGACTCGATTTCAATTAAATAGAATAAATCTTTTTTCACAGCTTTCACTTAACGTTAAGTTGCAGGTACATTCCCCACTGGAGCAACATGGGGTTAAGTGTTTGTTGCTCAAGATTTTCCCTTGTGGGGTTTGAACCTGTAACCTTTAAGCTAGAGGCTTTTTTTTAGTTTTTAAAGGAAAAGTTCACCCACAAATTGACATTATTTAAGCTCCAAAAATACTTTTTCTTTCTGGGGAATGGATAATTTAAAGAGATACACTACCAAGCCTGCATTTATTTGATCTAATACAACAAAAACAGTACATTTTTAAAAATATATTTACTATTCAAAATAACTCTTTTCTATTTGAATACATTTTAAAATGCAATTTATTCCTGTGATTTCAAAGAATATTTTTTAAACATCATTACTCCAGTCACATGATCCTTCATAGATCATTTTTATATTCTGATTTGCTGCTCAAAAAAGCATTTATTTTTCTGCTTAAAATGAAATAATTAAATAAAAGTATTAATTTCTATAATTGATTTTTAAAGGATCGTGGGACACTGAAGACTGGAATAACTGAACATTTAGCTTTAATCACAGGAATAAATTACATTTTTAAATATATTTAAATAGAAAACAGTTATTTTAAATAGTAAAAATATTTCAAAATGTTATAAATAAATGCGGAGATACTTATTTAAAAAAAATGACAAATCTTACTGTTCAAAAACTTTTGACTGGTAGTGTAATTCACTCTAAAATGAAAATTCTATCATTAGGTATTCACCCTCATGTCGTTCCAAACCCGTAAGACCTTTGTTCATCTTCAGAGCACAAGTTCAGATATTTTTGATGAAATGTGAGAGCTTTCTGACAATGCATTGACAGCAATGCAACTGACGCGTTAAAGGCCCAGAAAACCAGTAAGAACATCAAAATGTCAAAATAGTCTATGTGACATCAGTGGTTCGTTCTTAATTTGATGAAATCTAAGTGAAATCTGTCAACTCAAATCTGTAGACTCCATCTAAATTTCATCAGCTAACGTAAACTTGTCCAGACTGTAAACTGGTTAACAAATTAGGGCAAAATCATGTAGTGTATTTTAGCCTTGAGATCAATTCATTCTGCTTTTGTGAACTGAATAAACTGATTAATTGAAAAGAACCAACCTAAATAAATGATTTATTTACAAATTGAGCATCACTCCTTCTCTAGGCAACATGCCAAGGAGATCCAGAGTGAGACAAATTTCATTCCTTTAAATGAAATCTGTGATGGTGAAATTCTATTCTGTTATTTACCAGATACGTTTTGTCACATAGGTCAAAGTCCTGTGCATCCTCCTTCTCCGCTGGCCATGATGGAAAGCTCACCGTGCAGCACCAGACCCAAACTGCCTCGTCATCGGCCCTTAAACCGAACCCAATCGGCTCCGCTGCCCCAGAGCACGCTAGCTCAACTTGTGATACAGCAGCAACACCAGAACTTCCTGGAAAAGCAGAAACAGTACCAGCAACAGGTCCACATCAACAAGGTACAATCATTTAATCGACTTGTCAGTGCTACAATTATAGTGCTATCATGGGAAGATGAGGATGAAGCTGAATGATTATGTTGTCATCCTTAAGCGCATTTTCCTTGAAATACCATTTAGTTCACATGGGAACTAAAGTTAGACAGCCCATCTCCATTATGGAGGGAAAAACCTGTTCTGGGTTCAGAAGCGGCAGTTGAATTAGCATAGCTTAAGGCATCAGTTGCATGCTAACACCACAAAATTGCACAGGGACAAGTTCAAATGGGCACCAAAGTGGATAGAATACATACTTTTGTTCCCCTGTGGAAATATTTGTGTTTCTGTGCACCAGCAGCCATGACCTGGCCATCCGTTTAAGTGCAATTATTCTGCCGCGCATGCAAGGTTAGCGACACGGGAGGCTCGCGCTGTGAAAGGCTCCATTGTTAGCGAGAGCTTGCAGATTGATCTGCCTTATTATTGCTGAAAGTGCTATGGGAAATTCAAGGTTACAAGTGCAATTTTCAGACATGAAGATCAAAAGTGCCCAGAGAGCACTTGTTTTGGCTATTTATTGTTATGGCCTCAGTCACCAGAGGCATGTACAAAAAAATCAGTCTGGTCTGGGTCACGAATGACTGGTGCAGTTGCGTGACTGTAGTTTGAAAGTTTCTGAGTTGTTTTTCATGTTTGAATGATGTAAAACTATAGCAAATTATGTTTGGTGAATAATAAGTGCATAAAAAGCTGTTTAAAACACAGATCCTTAGAAATGTAGTCTGTGTGTTCATGTTGGTGTCATGTGAGTTTTGAAATCTATTATACTAGGGTGACCATACATCCTCTTTTCCCCGGACATGCTCTCTTTTTGGACTTAAAGAAATGCGTCCAGCTGGGATTCCTAAATTGCCCAAAATGCCCGGGATTCGGCTTTTGCTTTCTACAGTTGCCATTCATTGTGTGTGTTTTTGTATTAAAGCCTTGCGCGGGACAGTTTTCTTAACCCCGCTCCAGTAAACGTTCTAATATTAAATATAATTTTCATGCATCAGAGAGTCATAATCAATATGCAGAGTATTTAAATTGCTTTGGATGTAGGGTTGCCAAATCCACATTTTTTCCATGGAATTGAGCTGATTTTAAACTGTTGCGTTGGGTTGATTTTCTCCTGTAGGTTATTAGTTTGAAATATTTACCACGTTTAAGTGGTTTAGCAAATAATAAATACTAATAATAATAATCGGCAGGGATCCCCAGACTAATACAATTAGTGCGCCTCCTCTATTTTAAAACCCACAAGCCGCCACTGATAACAGTGACTGTAAAATATGTAGTTTTGGTATGGAAATGACATATTTTGACCAAAACTAGGACCCCCATTCAATGTCCTCTTTTTTGAAAACTAAATTATGGTCACCCTATATTATACAGTTGAAGACAATCATTTACATACACCTTGCTGAATCTGCAAAATGTTAATTATTTTACCAAAATAAGAGGGATCATACAAAATGCATGTTATTTTTTTATTTAGTACTGGCCTGAATAAGATTTGTCATGTAAAAGACATTTACATATAGTTGAATTTATAAAATAACCCTGAAACTTTTTGAATTTGAAGATCAGGGTAAATTTAACTTATTTTGTCTTCTGGAAAACATGTAAGTATCTCTGTAGTAATTACTTAGCAGTACTAAATGAAAAAAAAAAAGAAAAAAAAGATATTTAGCCAAAATAAGAAAAATTTACACATCCTCATTCCGTTCAAAAGTTTTCAACCCCAGCTCTTAATGCATTGTGTTTCCTTCTAAAGCATCAGTGACCAGTTGAATCTTGTGTAATAGTCGCATATGAGTCCCTCAGTTGTCCTCAGTGTGAGAAGATGGATCTCAAAATCATACAGTCATTGTTGGAAAGGGTTCAAATACACAAAAATGCTGGAAAACCAAAGAATTTGTGGGACCTGAAGGATTTTACTGAAGAACAACGGGTAGTTTAACTGTTCACTGTAAGGGACTCATGAACAACTATCACTAAACAAAAAACACAGAAAACACAGCTGTGGATCATAAGAATCACAGTGTATGTAAACTTTTGAACGGGGTAATTTTTATAAATTCAACTATTATTTTCTCTGAGAAATATCGTATTTATGTCAGTACTACATAAAAAATAACATCCGTTTTGTATGATCCCTTATTTTGGTAAAATAATTAACATTTTGCAGATTCTGGAAGGTGTATGTAAACTTTTGACTTCAACTGTATAAGTATTTTGAATCAAATAATAGATCATACAAAACAAATGAGCATCATTTATTTGACCCTGCTATTTGTTCCAGAGCAAAACTGAATTCAGTTTGTACCATAAATGTGTTGTTATGTGACTGGAAGTGACTCCTAATTATTTACAAGTAAATAATCTCTTTGTACCCCTAAACTGTTGTAGCTAGGAGTAATAAATGATTTCTGAGAGAAACGAGGTCATGAATGCTGTGAAATCAGGGATTAGTTGATTTTGTTTTACCTGCGCTAAATAGGGCACCTGTGTAATTTCACATCCGCTTACAGGCTTCAGTGGGATATATAAAAAGTATTTTTACTAATTCCAGGACACAATGACTATATTTACTTGACATAGGATATATTTATATGAGGCTCACAGTTTGGCTGTTATTCTTGTGAATGAGTTCCAGTTCTGGTAAATGATGTTTGCTTTGCCTGAATTTGGCATAGAGACAATAAATCGCTCATTGACTGAATGTGACAAAGCATCCAATAATAAATAATGTTTCTCTTCTCCCACAGATGCTTTCGAAATCAATCGAGCAGCTTCGTCAGCCAAACGTCCACCTGCAGGAGTCAGAGGAGGAAGAGGGAGAGGATTTTCATGACCAGGCCATGCAGGAGTACAGCTTGCCCTCTGCTGGCGTCATTAGGAAGCACAGCCCCGACAGCATCCGCAGCAACACCTCCGCTTCACCCATCGGGCCACTGGACACTCACCCCGGTGTCATCCGGGTGAAAGAAGAGCCCATTTCCAGTGATGATGAGACAATGGCCACTCAGAGCCTGGCCGACAAGCAGAGCTCCTACATTCACCAGGTTAAAGGGAGGGTGGTGATCCAGGCCATGATATGAAACGACAGATACATCTTCACACTCGCACACAAAGGCACAGGCTAACACACACGCCACATGCTTACACGACACAGAGCTTCAGAACTGGTCTCATTCGTGAACTTGTGAAGTGATCTCTCTATTGTACGTTGTACGTTTTGTATATAATTGAATAAGATGAGAATTTAGCCAACTTGGTCTTTTAAATGCTAAGAAGCAGTTTTTGATTGTTTGTTGAAATGATAATTTAAGAAATCCTTTCTACTTTCTACCCACCCTTTGAGAAACTGCAACTCTTGTAGAATATTTCTGTGATTTCCAATGGCACTATGGATTTCTTATAGATCTTTCTTTGCTTTTTATGAATGTTATTATAAAGATATGTTACAGTTTGTATGATAAAAAAAAAAACTTGCTGAGAGACTCCAAAATTGTCTGGAAACCATGAAAACCCACACAAAAACAGAATAATAGGGAATATTCTAGGTTCAACACAAGTCAAACTCAGTTAACAGCACTTGTAGGATAATGTTGATTATCACAAAATTAAATCTTATAAAAATATATAATATAATATAATATACCAGTCAAAAGATTTTGTTTTTTAAAGAAGTCTCTTCTGCTCACCAAGCCTGCATTTATTTGATCCGAAGTACAGCCTAATTTGAAATATTTTTAATATTTAAAATAACTATTTTCTATTTGAATATATTTTAAAATGTAATTTGTTCCTGTGATTTCAAAACTAAATTTTCAGCATCATTACTCCAGTCTTCAGTGTCACATGATACTTCAGAAATCATTCTAATATGCTGATTTGCTGTTCAAGAAACATTTCTGATGATGATGATGATTATTATTATTATCAATATTTAAAACAGTTGAGTAAATTTTTTTCAGAATTCTTTGATGAATTGAAAGATCTAAAGATCAGCATCTATCTGAAATAAACAGCTTTTTTAACATTATACACAGTACCATTCAAAAGCTTGGAATCAGTATACTTAATTTTATTTTATTTTGAGGAAAGAAATAATAGAAATTAATACTTATATTTAGCAAGGATGCATTAAATTGATCAAAAGTGACGATAAAGACATTTATAATGTTACAAAAAGATTTCGATTTCAGACAAATGCTGTTCTTCTGAACTTTTTATTCACCAAAGAAACCTGAAAAAATTCTACTCAACTGTTTTCAGCATAATAATAATAATATATTTTTTGAGCAGAATATTAAAATGATTTCTGAAATCACAGAAATAAATTGCATTTTTAAAATATATTCAAATACAGTTATTTTAAATAGTAAAAATATTACTGTTTTTGCTGTACTTTGGATCAAATAACTGCAGGCTTGATAAGCAGAAGAGACTTCAAAGAGAACATTCAAAATCTTACTGTTCAAAAACGTTTGACTGGTAGTGTAATATAATCTTTAGTTGTTATATTCAAACATGTCTATTATTTGAGCTGTTAAGTTCTTGTCATCATTTTTACAGTCACTTTTGGGTTTTAGACATTATGTTGTTATAAAATGTCAGCGTAAAACGTATAATTTTTCATACTAAAATCATGTTAGCATGCATATTGCTTACATACTACTGAGTGTTTTAATAGTTTTTTTTCCATTGCTGTAGTAATCAATGCTATGCTAAGTGCTGTCGATTGAGCTCAACTTGTATTGAAACCCGGAACATTCCTTCAACAGTTGGAACAAGATCTGGAAAGCTCTAGAATGACATTCTGTGTTCCCTGTTCTCCTGTGGCCCAAATTGAAGGCTGCCCTGGATCGCGAGCAGCGCTCTGCTCCTTGCTGAATTTTGAGAGGGAGAGAGTTGTAGAGGAAATGCCTGGTGGAAGCCAGGAATCAGAATGATTCATGAGCGCAGGAATGCTGGGAGAGGACAACTCCACGCTGAAGTCAGAGGGCCCAGCAGTGAGCTCTGATTTACTGTTGAGGCAAATTACAAAGTGAGTGAGGAGACGGCGGGGGGAGCCCCTTTTTAAAACCAATCATTTCCTCTGTATTCCCACGTGATGTGTTTACCGCGACATGCAGGCTTGATGTTACTTCGGTAGAAAAAAAGGTAATCGTTCTGTTCTCTCCTGAGGCGGTGTTGCCATACCATTCGTTGGCCGTGTTTCTTCATGAAGTACTCGGATCAACTCGCGTGATCGCCATTTTTTGTTAGTGAGCCATCTTTCCTGTATTTTTCTTTTTTATTTCAAGCTTCTGGTGTGAAACTGTTCGTTTTGTGACTCTGAAAAACAACAAAAAACAACTTGAAGAGGAAAACATGTTTAATTGATGTGAGCCATCACTCTGTCTACAAATAGCCTGTGAGTCAACCTGAGCTGGCCTGACTCGTTCCTGTTGTCTGTTCCACTGTTCTGGATGTTAATAAGAACTGTCCGCTAGCGATAGAATGTCACATTTAGTTTGTAACCGTATGCGTTCCCTTCTGTCACAGATCACCTTTTTTAAATAAAGCTCTTTTCCATCCTGTAATTCTCTGGACTGTACTTCTCTTTTTTACTGTTGATGAATTTCCTAAATAAACGGAATTGGAGTATGAAATGTCATTGCTCGCTGACAAACTTTCCCACACTCAGCCAGAGTCCGGCTTGTGATTCTGAGGGCGATACAGAGGTTTTAGTCTTTGACTTTGAAGGCTTTCGGAACGGGGCTTTGAAGTGAACATGAGAGGTTCCCTAAGTCTGCATTAAAGCTGTTAAGATAAAGTGAACTTCAAGACGGTGATATATAACCTGGGTTAAAGCGACCAGGCCAAGTTTAACCAATTATGCAGGGTAGGCTTAGCCAGAGTTTGGACAATTCCTTTTAAACCAGCAATCCAAATGCAGCATGCCACCTGTAATAGTCCATTTTTGGTGTATTTCAAGTTTGACCAGCTCATATCTCAACTGTTATATTCAGCCATTTTGAATTTGGAGATGTGGGTTGATAACAAACTTTTTGAATACATGTTGCAGGTCTTATAATCTTAAAGGGGACCTATTATGCAAAATTCATAGACATAAATGTGTGTTGGCAGTGTGTGTACACACCACCCTATAGTGATAAAAATCCACCCACTCCTTTTTTTTTTAATCCCCATATGTCATAAACTGTGTCTCCCAATGACCTGTTTTCAGCATTGGTGCTAGCCACAGGCCCCGCCCACAAATGTTGACAGACACTGCCGTTTTAACATAGAACCACCCCCTGAGTGAGATGACGCAGTCCGCCATTGCTGCACTGATGAGAATGTCTCCCAAGCATTTTAAGTTCTAGAAGCTCCGCCTTTGCCTAAAAAAGGGGGGGTGCGGGAACACAAGCTCATTTGCATTTAAAGGGACAAACACAAAAACAGTGTGTTTTGGGTCATAGCCTAAACGTGGCAATTTCAACAAGCTATAAAAATTATCTGTAGGGTATTTTGAGGTAAAACTTCACATACACACTCAGAGACTTATTTTACATCTTGTAAAAAGGGGCATAATAGGTCCCCTTTGAAAAATGTCAGTGTTAGTGACTGATTGTCAATTTTATGTGGGATATTCTAAAAGGCTGAGAAGGTTCAAACGCTCACTGATGCTCCAGAAGGAAAAACAATGCATTAAGACAAAGGGGTGTAAACTTTTGAACAGAATGAAGATGTGTGCATTTTTCTTATTTTTATTTTTTATTTTTTTATTTTCTTAATTATCATATTTTTTTCAATTTAGTACTGCTCTTCAGAAGCTATAGAAGCTACTTGCATGTTCATTTTGTAGGATCCCTCTTATTTGGTAAAATAATTAACATTTTGCTGATTCTTCAAGGTGTATGTAAACTTTTGACCTCAACTGTAAATAAGAAATAATGTGTGTTTTAATGTGTTTGTAAGCCTTCCAAAGACATAATACATGGTTAAATAACCTGCTGAGTGATAATTCAAATAAAAATGAATGTGTTTATCAGTTGTAATGCTGAAACACTTTTTAAACCTAAAATGATTTTCGTATGTAAGCCATACTTTTTTTTTATGGATTACATACATCTTTGTATTTTCATGTCAATAGTAGAAGATCATCATATTTAAAAAAAAATGCAATAAATGAGTTAGGTCAATAGTAATCTAAAAGTAGTCTGAACTAAAATGTTTAATGTAATGGATTAAATTACTAACTACAATTTTTGTAGTTAGTAATTTGGAATCAGTAACAAATTACAAAAATAAAGCTTCCAAATGGATGTTTTAGCTGTAATGCCATAGAAGAACCATTTTTTGGTTCCCCAAAGAACCTTTCAGTGAACAGTTCTTAAAAGAACCATTTTGAAGAACATTAAAAAAAAATCGAAAGAACCTTTTTGACTATAAAGAATCTTTTCAGCCTTTGAAAGATTTCATAGAAGTTTGAGGTTTTCATGAAGCCATTAATGCCAACAAAAAAACTTCTTTTTTTAAGAGTGTTTAGCTTGCAGGTATGAATGCATCATCTAACCTAAAAAATGTAGCAATGATTTACAGTAATAAGATATGAAATAGTCACTTTTTTGGCACATTTTACAGTGTGATGAATAGAAAACGTCAAGTCTAGTATTCCTAGTATCTGACAGTCCACAGTCCAGAAAAGTGTTTTTTAGTGGACTGGTGTGAATTTACTGATGCCAGTGAAATGAGATGCGTGTGTGTGTGTGTGTGTGTGTGTGTTTGGTCCTTTTCATTTGCCTTGACCAAACTCAAGGTGTGATACAAGACTGCTGAGACTGTTCTGGCAGCCAGTAAAGGAAACAGCGTTTCTTTTCAAGAAAGAGTTATAAAACGCCCACCCGGGATCCAAATTTATATCAAATAAAAAAGGAGTGTGAACTGCAAAGGCTCCTCTCTGGTGTGGAATCATTTATTTTGGAGACACGTCCATGCCCAGTTCTCTAGGGCCCGGTGTTGGTGTTATTTTTGCAGCCTGTCAAACCAAATGTACATGGTGTGCCGTTCAATTGTTCGGCTGCTTCCAAGTTGGCCGACTGTGATTGACTGGCAATAAACTACACTTTGCTTAACTGACAGATCATGGGCATGACATCAATGGAGAAATTCTGTCATTGGATTCATCATGAGACATATAATATATCTGCAAAGCAAAATATAAGAGTGGTAACTGCTTGATGGGGACGTTGTGGCTCATGCTGGGTTATCATTACCCATTATGTAAAGCTATTTGGTGGTTTTGCAACGTTTCACGTTGTATGGTCAAGACCTCATCCAGTAGACGTCAGTGTGTTGCAAGCAGCCAGAATGGGAGAGTGAGACACTGGGACAGCCAGCTCTCGTCTCGCCCTTTGCTGTTAGGGAGAACTGCAGTCCCCCACCCTCAATGATTGAAAAAGAATAAACGCTGCCATTACTTTGACCCACAGAAATGATGTCGGTTTCACTGGCCAGCATCATCCAACCTGTTATCGTGACTCCAACAGCATTGATCTTCCTTGTCACGTTTAATGAGGTAAGCGAATGGAGAAGGGGACGTTCAAAGAGCAGGCGGTGTGCGGGACCTGCTGTATCTCACAGTCAGATTGGTCGGGCTGATAGGTGAGGGTGAGGAAGAGCAGTGGCCCGGGATAAGGGCTCCCCTGGGAAGAGCAACTGCACTCCAATCCGTGAGGGCCAAGGAAGGTTTTCGGAAAAAGACCATCATCCTAGCTAAGAAGTTTTAATAACATTTTGTAATGTTGGCATTAAGTTACGATTTTTTTCTTGTTTATTCAAACATTAGGTAACATTATAAAATGCTTTATTTTGTCATTATGCAAATACACCACAAAAGTGTTTTCAAATTTCTTACAATTTATAAGGCAAACAAACCTCAGTATGACTAAAACTAATGAAACTCTGCAAACTAGTAGAATTTACTTTAATAGATTAATAATTAAAGCAATAGTTTTGGAAAATTTAAAATCTCTGAGTTTGTTTCTTCATCTGTACAGATTTGGAGAAATTTAGCATTACATCACCTGCCATTGGATCATCTGCTGTGAATGGGTGCCATCAAAATGAGAGTCCAAACAGCTGATAAAAAAACATCACAATAATCCACAAGTCTCCAGTGCTTAAATTAACATCTTGTGAAGCGAACAGCTTGTTTGTAAAGAAAAAACCCATCAAGATGTTTTAATAATCTATCACTTCTGGCTAAAACTTGAGTCCAGTGAAAAGTCCATCTCGTAGCTTTTTACTTCTCAAGATGTTTATTGATGGACTTAAGTCATTTTGATTACTTGTGGATTATTGTAATGTTTTTACCAGCTGTTTAGACTCTCATTCTGACGGCACCCATTCGCTGCAGATGATCCATTAATGAGAAAGAGATGTGCTACATTTGTCCAGATTATGTTTTGATGAAGAAACAAACTCATCTACATCTTGAATGGCCTGAGGATGAGCTAGTTTTTGGCAAATTTTCTTTTTTCAATGACCTATTACTTCAACTATTTGACATTTACTATTTGAAAATTCTGTTATTAATAACTCTCATGTCATGCCAAACCTTCAAGACCTGTGTTGTGTACAGCGAAAAGCTGCTTGTTTGTAACAAAAAGTCCATCAAGATGTTTTAATCTTAAAGGGGTCATACGACATGATTTCATGTTTTTCTTCATTTTTGCAGTGTTACAAGCTGTTTGTGCATATATAAGATCCTTAAAGTTAGAAAGATTAAAATCTCAAACCCAAAGAGATGTTCACTTGTTGTTTGTCATTTCTATGATCACAAATAAAGACATGTTTATATAGTATCATCTGCTGGTATGTGGAAAATAATGTGTTTTTTAAACTGCTTAAACACATTGCATTACACCAAATACACAAAATAATGTTCTTTTTAGCAACATGACAGGACCCCTTTAAACCACTGCTTCTGGAAAAGTCCATCTTGCAGCTTTTTGCTTCACAAGATGTTAATTGATAGACTGGAGTCATGTTGATTATTTGTGGATTATTATGATGTTTTTGTCAACTGTTTGGGCTCTCATTTTGACAGCATCTATTCACTGCAGAGGACCCATTGGTGAGCAAGTGATATAATGCTAAATATCTCCAGATTTTGTTCTGATGCAGAGAGAAACTCAACTAACAACTAACAAACTCATCTTGCATGGCATGAGGGTGAGTAAATATTTGGTAAGATGTTCATTTTTGGATGACCGATTGATTCAGTTGACATTAAAAAATGAAAATTCTATCATAAATTAGTCACCCAAACCTGTAAGACCTGCGATGTGTACTCTTGTGAATGGCAGCAGAGACTGACATGGAAGAGAATTGTTGAATAAAATAGTCGTTATTTTTGTTTTCTTTGGCGCACAAAAAGTAATTCTTGTAGTTTCATAAAATTAAGGTTGAAGCACTGATGTCACATGGACTATTTTAACAATGTCCTTACTACCTTTCTGGGCCTTGAACGTGGTAGCTGCATTGCTGTCTATGCAGGGTCAGAAAGCTCTCGGATTTGATCAAAAATATCTTAATTTGTGTTCCAAAGATGAGCGTAGGTCTTACGGGTTTGGAATGACATGAGGGTGAGTAATTAGTGACAGAATTTTAATTTTTTGGGCGAACTATCGCTTTAAAGAATGTTACATGAACAATGTTTAAATTGGTATTGTTTTGAGAAGGCTTATTAAGCCTGACAATGTTAAAAGAACATCCTGAAGAGTGTTTTGTTTGTTAAAGAGAACCTTTACAGAACATGAGCCAATGGAGGTTAAAGACAGAAGAAAATGTGAGGCATTCTAGATGAGAAAGAGAAAAAGAAAGAAAGAAAGAAAATGAGACTTTGATATCCACAGCCAGGCATTTTTTTACATGCCCGCCTTCCCAGTCTGACTGCGTGAGCTCCAGGGCTCATAAAGCAGACCTTTGGCTGGGGACCTCTGGATTTAGTTGGGCAGGACATGTTTGTAAGTGTTGCTTGAATGCACCGCCAGGCGGAACTGCACCCGGAGGACTCTTAAGTCTGTGATTTTTGCTTG
Organism: Cirrhinus molitorella; assembly: GCA_033026305.1. Lineage (NCBI taxonomy): Eukaryota > Metazoa > Chordata > Actinopteri > Cypriniformes > Cyprinidae > Cirrhinus > Cirrhinus molitorella. The sequence goes on along the minus strand of CM065123.1, from coordinate 20,284,347 downwards.
CTGCTGGCGACGTGAGTTTTCTCCTGCTTCCAGCTCAATCCTATATGTGTCATTCGCAGCCTGTGTGATCATGGAGCAGAGAGGCTGCAGACATCGCGGCCTATTCAAAATGGAAATCATTCCATTCTGACTTCAGAACTTATCATCATGCTGCTATAATTCTGTTTGAGGGATCTGTCTTGTTGGTGTTTTTGAATGTATGTTAGAATAGAATATGATATGCATGCACAAGCCTGTCAGGTGTGCTGTAGTTTCTGTAGATGAACAGAAAAACAGCATAGGGCCCCAGACTTAAAAAAAAAAAAAAAAGGAACAGAGAGTCATCAGCTTCATTTAGTAGCCAAATAACTAATTTTTAAAATGTAATTGATGTTGAAAGTACTTAAGTTCATTCAGTGCAGTTTGTTTGCCTTTTAGAACAGGTTTGCTTTATTATGTAGGAAAAATGGTGTTTTTACATAAATAATTAATAATAATAATAATAATAACTATGAGAAAATCGTGGTGGGAAATTTACAAAATATCTTCATGGAACATGATCTTTACTTAATATCCTAGTGATTTTTGGCATAAAAAAAAAAATCGATAATTTTGACCCATACAATGTATTTTTGGCTATTGCTAAAAATATACCCATGCTACTTAAGACTACTCAAGTTTTGTGGTACGGGGTCAAATATAGCTTTAATTACAAATTTTCATTTGAACAACCAGTCAATAAACAGAGTTTCTTAATAAACAGAGACTCTTACAAACGTTTTCCGTTTTATTTCGAATCAGACTAAACCAAAAAGTTGACTTGCGATTCAGCAGTTCAATTGTGGTCTTAGTAAAAGCTCTAAATGATTTACTGACTGGGTCAATCTGATTCAAACAACGAACCACGATGGAATTCAAGACGGTTAAGTGAATCTTTTTTTGACTGATTCAATTAAAAGAACCGAATCATTTGTTCACGAATTGAATACTGTGGGCTCGAGTTGTGTTCGTTGGTGGTGAGCGTAGGAAATGTCGCGCACTGTAAAGATGTAAGTATAACGCTACCTCAGGTGATGATATCTGACAAAACTACATATTTTCTTAATTTATTGTTTGAATTGTTGTGGGAAATGTTTATATTTTGTCGCATTTGCAAACAATTAGTCGTCTTGAACCCTGCTGCAGCTTCACAGCAAGTGTGATACATTATTGAAAGGCTAAGACTGAAGGACAAACTTGTTCATGTAAATAATCTCGCAGTGCTGCCAGATAAACACAGAGAGAGCTTAAAAGACGTTTCTGGCCCTAATGTTTTGGAACTGTATTGGTTGGAATATGATGAATGCACTTGTCAGGTTTGGTTGCTTTTGCGCAATGATTTGGCTATAGCACAAACCTTTTCACAGCAATTTTGTACAGCAGGAAGAGAATGACAAGTTCTTATATGACTCCCTTCATCTTCTACAGAGAGAAAAGTGTTCATTATCCACCATATGTCAGTGACTGCTCTCTGAGGAGAACATTTGGAAGATAAGGCAGATAACTCAGGCATGCAGTGCAGCAACCTTTCTTTTTAAACATGAAACACAGGTCCAAAACACTATTACTGTCACTACTACCACAATTCTCCCTCAAGGAGTGTAAATAACGTCATCACACAGTTGGTAGGAGTAACCAGTGGGGCCAATGTTATGCGTCGCTCTTGAAGTCACTGCGTGAGTCTGGGGTGCCATAAAAGTCACCGTAAAGTTCATGTTCGCCTGCCTCGGGCTGAAGCTTATATTAAATGTAGCAGGTTTGTCTCACTCAGTGGGGCAAAGTTGGCAGAAAAAAACTTTTTAGTACACTGCTGAAATAGCTGGACATCGAATCAAGGGTGCAATATAAATCTATTAGAGCCACGTAAATATTTCAAAACTGTTTTTTCTTACACCTACGGTGCAGACAATGCTTTTACATACAGCCAAGCATATAATGCTTTTTCCGCTGTGGATATGAGCTTATGTTCCTGACCTTGATGTCAAAACCAGTTTTGGCAAACAGCAATAATAAAAAAAGTTAAAGAAGTTCACTTTCAGAATAAAACAATCCTGATAATTTGTATTTATTTTCCTGATAAATTTCTTTCTTTCTTCAGTCGCAAAGAAATTATGTTTTTTGAGGAAAACATTCCAGGATTTTTCTTCATATATGGACTTCAGTGAGATCAGCAGTTTCAATGCAGTGTTAAAGGGCTCTACACAATCCCATCTAGGGCTGTCAAATGATTAATCGCGATTAATCGCATCCAAAATAAAAGTTTATGTATGCATATTATATATTTGTGTACTGTGTATATTTATTATGTATATATAAATACACACACATGCCTGTATATATTAAGGAAAATATTTTAGATTTATATCTAAAATATTTATATTTATTTATAATCTAAATTGTATACAGGTATAAATATATATACATATAAATATTTTGTTTTAATATATACATGTATGTGTGTGTATTTATATGTACACAATAAATATACAAAGTAAACACACATATTGTATGTAAACTTGAACTTTTATTTTGGATGCGATTAATCGCGATTAATCGTTTGACAGCCCTAATCCCATCAGAGAAATAAGGGTCTTATCTAGGAAAACTATTGCTTGATCTGTTAAAACAATAAAATAAAAAAGCTTTTTAACCATAAATGCTTGCCCAATCTCACAAATGATGTAGTCATGTTGGAAAGAACAAACGTAGGCGGAAATACCGACCCAGTGTTTACAAAGCGAACTTGCAAAAAGAGGTAAAACAACGATGTAGGACGAATTTGAAGTTGGAGGAGAAAATGAGATGTCGTTTTTGTGCCCTACCCTACCTTTTTGAACAAGAGTACACAGATGAAGAACGAACCGCACATGACCTTTCCAACGTGATTATGTAATGGTTGAAGTCACAGATCACATCTCAGAGCAAGACGGGCATTTGTAGTTAAAAAGTAAATTTTTTTAAAGAAAATGACAGATCGTTTCGCTAGACAAGACCCTTATTCCTTGGCTGGGATCATGTAGAATCTTTTAAAGCTGCTTTGAAACTGCAGTTTGGACCTTCAAACCGTTGGCCACCATAGAAGTCAACTATATGGAGAAAAATCCTGGAATGTTTTCCTCAACAAACAAAAAAAAGTCTCTATTACCGCATCAAGAGGCCTTTCAAAAGTTTGTACCCTACAGATGCAGAAGCTTTTGCTTCACAGAACTTCCACTGCTTTTCAACGATGAACAAGAATTCAAAGACCAAGCAAAGAAAACCATGATCAATCTTCTGTTGTGGAAGTGAAAGTCAAGCCCATTTAGAAATAAACAGTGTGAGTAAAGAGCGTTCACATCTGTTGCATGAATTAACCGAGCTGACTAAGCACCACTGCCCCCACCATCTGCCCAACACCCTTGGTTAAATGAGCTAAAAACTGTTTTAAAAGGCTGTCTCCTGGTGTTTTCCGCCGCGAGCGCAAAATACAGCAATGTCACACCAAACAACAGTTTTAAAGGATTAGAAACATTCTGTCAACTGGAATTCCAAATGTATTGCTTATTAGTCTGAAAAAAAAGAGTTGGAAAAGTTTATGCTCAGCAAGGCTGTAAATTCTGTTAAGGTATGTTACATTAAAATGTAATTTATTCCTGTGATGGTGGCTTTTTAAAGGGTAAGTTCTGTCATTAATTACTCACCCTCATGTCGTTCCAAACCTGTAAGACCATTGTTCATCTTCGTAACACAAATTAAGATATTTGAAATCTGAGAGCTTTCTGACCTTCCATAGTCAGCAATGTAACTGACACGTTCAAGGCCCAGAATGGTAGTAAGGACAGCAGGTCATATGGGTTTTCGAAAAATATCTCTTTTGCCGTTTGTAACATAGCTATCTTTCAATGTAAACAGTCTGCAAAACTGTAAAAAAGAAAAGTGCATGATAAATAAAATATCAGAGCTGGGAAGAGTACTTGCAAATTGTAATCAGTTACTGATTCCAGATTACATGACAAAAATTGTAGTCAGTAGTGTAATCAGTTACATTACATATTTTAGGTAATCTAATCTGATTACTTTTAGATTACTTTTGACTTAACTTGTTTATCACATTGATTTAAATAGGATTATCTTGTAGCATAGTAAGAAAATGTGTTCCATTCATTGTAATTTACAACATGAAGTGCATTATACATTTTATTACATCAAGGTATCCCAAACTAGGGTTTGAACAGGAACTGCAGAGGGTTTGTTGATTTAATGAAAAGCAAACATTAAAATAAATTAAAAATAAATAAATTAAAATAAATCATTTTAAAACAAAGTCCTTTTTAAGGAATGTCTCTTTACTTGGTGGCCATATTTGCAATGCCTCCGGGCAGCTCATACAAGACCAAGTCCTATCTTAATAAATGGAGGAATCCTGAAATCTCAAAAACTGCTTGCTGAACTCACAATTAAATTACACACCTCAAAAAGCAACCAAAATCTTAAATTAATTGCCCCATGAATGTTGTTTCTTTTGCTCAAACCTGCATGCCATGTGACCATTAATCAACATCAAAGAAACCATGAACATGCAAATGCGAAACTTTCAATATTTCATTTAAAATCTCAGGGGTACTTAAAGTAAATATATTTGGTGAATAAGGTTTAGATGACAAAAAGTTTGGGAATGCCTGCATTGCATGTAAATAAGAAATAATGGTGCATTTTAATGAGTATGAAAGGCAAAAGCCTTCCAAAGACACAATAATAAATGGTTAAAAAACCTACAGAGTGATAATTCAAATAAAAATGAATGGGTTCATCAGTAGCTGATGCAATGTTGAAACCCTTTTGTAAATCCAGTGGTCAAATGCTGTATCACAACCTGACTAATGACTAGTCTATGTGTGAATGTCCACAAAACTGGACTTTCTGAATGTATATAATCGGTAGGCTATTTTAGAAAGGAAAATTTAAAAATGAAAAAGAGAAATTAGGGGGAATCAATGAATTACAAATCATTTATTGTTATTGTTTGAATAATGTGTAATCATGTAATCCATAAAAAAGTAACTGTAGTCTGATTACGAGTACTTTAAAATGTAACTTACTCTAATTACAAGTACTTCATTTTTTGGAATCTGATTATGTAATCCAGATTACATGGAATCAGTTACTACCCAAAAACAAAGAGTTGACTCGCCTTATGACACCTTAATGAAGCGTCATATTTTCAAATGTTGCCTGTTACTGATCTACGTCACTAGGTAGCATATTAGGTAACACGCTGACCTGCCCACAAACACTTCCGCTAGTTAGTGTGTTTACATCATGTCAAGAAGACGCTGTGTTCCGCTGTTTGTTTTGTTTTCATTGCTGAAAGTTGTGATGATGTGAAGAGTCAGTGGTTAAAATTGACATTTTCCATGATACCACATCAATACAATTAAACCTGTTGTCCATGTGACATCAGTGGTTCAACCGTAAGGTTATGAAGCTATGAGTATACTTTTTGTGCACAAAATAAACAAAATTATGAATATGAATTTATTCAATAATTTCTTCTTTCTGTTTCTAGCCTCTGCTGCACAATCACGAGAGTATTACAACAAGTGCATGTCATGCTGCTGACACAGAAGCCAGCGTTCTGACGTAGACAGAAAACTTACAGGTTTGATATGAGGTTGATATTGTGACTGACCCGATTGGCATATTTGTGTCTGCGTTCAGGGGAGCTTCAAAGGTTTCTACATGTTTTTGTAAAGTTGAGTAATCCAGGGGTTCCGAAACTTTTCAGATCACGACCCCCAACAGTGCCAGTATCTCGGGACCCCCACTTTCCTAAAGTATACAAACGTTTTGCAAAATGGTGCACAAGCATAATGACAACACAAAGGAACACAACAGTCTAACAACCATAATATTATTTTATAGTTATTTACTCATTATTTACATTTGAACATTAATCTTACCCAATGAGCTGGGTGGGCAACATGCTGAATTTTTATTTTTAATTCAACTTATATTTTTTTATTTATGGGTAAAATATGCCATTTCTAATGCTTTAAAAAATTATTTGATTTCTGGAAATTATCTTGCGACCCCCTCCTCCTGGTTTCGCGACCCCCTGGGGGGTCCCGACCCCTACTTTGGGAACCCCTGGAGTAATGAATCACAGACATATCTCACAAATCATTTCATAAACTAAGTGTGGAGAGGGTGTAAATAATCAATAGACTGTGCAGTGTAGAGAGCTTCGTTGATTATAGCCCTCTGATGCATCATGGTCACTACAGTGGACAGCTATTTGAAAGCCATTTTGAACCATTTAAGATGTAGCGTCATGTCCCAACCACCAACTGGCGAACCCCCAAAGTGTTGTCTATGATTCCATTTAACTGTTGCCTTTGTATCTTTTTATTTTTTTGTTTTGAGATATTACATAATATATTCAAAATGGCGGCAAGAAAAGGGGATGCACCATGTGCCTCAGGAATAAGTGTTAAATTATTTTCTTCTCAGAAAACCAGACAGGTACAAAAAATATTTTTCAGCTAAATAGGATGTCAGAAATACTTTCATCCAGATTTTAAAAATATATGTCTTCTGTAACAGAGAACATACCTGTCCACTACAGTTGACGTCATGCACCAAAGGGTATAGTTCTGCCTATGGGCCTATATATAGTTTATTTCTTATTTTGTAGATTTTATTAAAATGTTGATATAATTTACACTTGAATGGTTTTTAAACGAATCTAGTGAAATGATTCAATTTCCCATTCATAAAGACAGTCCTGAATGAATCAGCCGTTCGAACGAATCAAATGAATGATATGATTCAGTAATTAAATCAGTGTCTTGCTGCCACCTGCTGGCAGATTTAGTTTAATTTTTAAAGCATCTTTTGCGTTATTTAAATCATTTAATATTTCTGTATTCAAAATTTTATAGTTAAAACATTAATCTCAACATGAATTTATGAATTTAATTGCACGCATGCCACCTCTGAGCCTCATTAAACATATGGTAAAAACAAAATTCCCCTGTAAATCACTTTAAGGAGTGAAATATCACCTCGTAATGTGAAGGCTAATTTTTTTATCAGATTTTTTGATTATTGTTTAGAATGTGCTCCTGAAATTTTCACTGAGCTCCAAGTGCTTCTAACAAAAAAAATAAGCATAGAGCCCTGTAACAGTTAAGCTGTTTAATATTCTTTTGTAAACCATGATACATTTTATTTCAGAATTCTTCAAAAAACAGAAAGAACAGCAGAATGGAAAAAAAAATAACTTGTTTTGTTTCAAAATCACTTTTAATTATCATAATTCATCCTTGCTATATTCTAAAAACTAAATTCAAATAAAAATACTGACAGCAGTCTTTCAAACAGTAGTTTTCCTTGTCGCTATGAATGCTAAGTAGTTACATCAGCTGGGGTGATATGAAGCTAACACAGCCTTCCTGACAGGAACAGAATCTCTGGTGAGGATGGCAATGGCATGCCAGTCGTAACATGCTGGGAAATCACTCTTTATTAACGGGGATCAACTGATTTGAGTCATTGGATGCCACAGTTCTCAATGTACTGCAGTTAACACAGGCTCTTATTTACATTTTGAAACTCAGCTGGCACCGCCAACTCATACGGCCTGAGGGTACTCTGCCATGAAAATTTTTACCTAAAGCCAGGAACTTTGGGAATTGGCGAGGAAACAGGTGCTTTCTTCCACAGCTGCCCTCTGCATAATCAGAGCTCTAGTGTGGGTCTCATTCATATGAATGGAGAGACTGACATTCTTCTGATTGGAATTTCGCTTAGGCCTCATAGGCATGCCGACTGAATGCCTGAAGTGTCACACATGACGCTGCCAACACATGCCTGCGTCGCTGGTTGTGTTCTGTGGTTTCTGGCAGATGGGAAATGATTTTTTTTATCCAGAGGCCTCCAAATATTAATTATTTAAATTGTAGCATTTATGGAAGTCCACAGCTTTGCAAAGAAAAAAAAAAGACACACTCTTGCCAAAGAAAATAAAGGAGGTGTTAAGATTAGTTGAAGTCCTTAAGGAGGATTTACTGATTTACTGACTGGCAGATGTTTTCTCCATTTACTGTGTGCAATCTCTGCGGAAAATGCATAGAAATGGCAGCCTGCGAACTAAAAATAGTCTCCCAATTTCCACCTCCACCCACATGCTTAAACTTTCACCTGAGGAAAAAACGAAGGCCTGGAAATCTTGGACTTTTTTTTTTCCATCCGTTTATGTCTGCTGTTTCGGAGAATGTTGTCATCGTAACTTCAAAAGACCTCGAGCACGTTTGTTATCGTTTATATCTTGGACGGAATCATGTGCTTTTCCCTGGATACACGGCCTCAAATTGATAACAGATTGCTTGGGATTCTGTTCTGTGCTGAGGGAAGGCACTGTGTTTTCTTTCTTTTTTTTTTAAAGGAGGGCGGGGGGGCAGGGTAGTAAATGCTTGAGACACTGTAATTTTTGTTTGAATGAGGAATGAACCTCTGCCCTGGGACAAGATTCAAAAGCATGAGAATGAAATGGAATTGTAACTTTGCACCATTGAAATAGCTGCTGCAGCATGATTAAAGGAATAATTTACCCCAAAATGAAATTTCTGTCATCATGCGCAGCCACATGTCATCTCAGAGCGATTTTCTGTCTTCTGTAGATCGCAAAAGGAAATGATGGGCAGAATGTTCATGCTGCTTTTTGCCATACAATAAAAGTGGGGAGTGACCATGATCTGTCAAGTACCTGCAAAAATTAAAACTGAATTCATTATTCACAAAGCTGCAATCACATATGTAACCCTAGACTACAGAACCAGTCTTATGTAGCACAGGTATATACAGTTGTGCTCAAAAGTTTACATACCCCTTGCAGAATATGCAAAATGTTAATTATTTAACCAAAATAAGAGGGATATAAAAAGCATGTTATGTTTTATTTACTACTGACCTGAGTAAGATATTTCACATAAAAGACGTTTACATATAGTCCACAAGAGAAAATAATAGTTGAATTTATAAAAAATGACCCTGTTCAAAAGTTTACATACCCTTGATTCTTAATACTGTGTTGTTACCTGAATGATCCACAGCTGTGTTTTTATTTTGTTTAGTGATAGTTGTTTATGAGTCTCTTGTTTGCACTGAACAGTTAAACTGTCTGCTGTTCATCAGAAAAATCCTTCAGCTCCCACAAATTCTTTGGGTTTCCAGCATTTTTGTGTATTTGAACCCTTTCCAACAATGACTGTATGATTTTGAGATCCATCTTTTCACACTGAGGACAACTGGGGGACTCAATAAGAGATAAGAGAAATAAGAGAAATTTGAAGATCATGGTAAATTTAACTAATTTTGTCTTCTTGGAAACATGCAAGTATCTTTTGAAGCTTCTGAAGGGCAGTGCTAAATGAAAAAATATGATATTTAGGCAAAATGAGCAAAATGTACACATTTTCATTCTGTTCAAAAGTTTTGACCCCTCTGGCTCTTAATGCATGATTTTTTCCTTCTGGATCATCAGTGAGTTTAAACCTTCTGTAATAGTTGCATACGAGTCCCTCAGTTGTCCTCAGTGTGAAAAGATGAATCTCAAAATGAATCTCATATTTTGAAGATCTTATAAGATTTTAAATATCTTTTAGTGCGAACCCAGCATTAGCAATGCATGTTACTAATCAAAATTTAAGTCTTGATATATTTATGGTAGGAAATTGGCTAAATATCTTCATGGAGCATGATCGTTGACCCATACAATTTATTGTTGACTATTAATACAAATATACCAGTGCTACTTAAGACTGGTTTTATGGTCCAGGGTCACAAAAACCAATGCTTATATGGTACTTCTTGTCATTTTTTTTAAATTATTTTAACAGCTCCTGGTTACCATTCACTTTCACTGTATGAAAAAGAGCAGCATGAACATAAGCATCTCTGTTTGTGTTCCATGGCAGAAAGAAATGTCTTTTTCATTTTTTGACGCTGTTTTTCTGACAGACATTTTTGACTGTCATTATTTTGAGTTATAATGAGCTCTTTTCCATAATTCATAATGTTCCACGGCTCCTCAAGATGAGCTGTTTTGACAGACGGGCTCTGTTCTTCTGAGGTATGGCAAAGTGACAGGCTCTATAGCAGGAATTGGCAAAAGATGAAAAAAAGGATCAATAGAAAGACAACGTACTGGTTTTAATAAAACGCTGGTATCCGCCAAGAAAGACTGACATTGCAATCATATATCGCTTGTTTGATGGCTGTCAGCAAAATACTTTTTATAGCCCGTCTGCAAAGGTCTTGAGTAAAACGCCTTCAAGAGGCACATCTAACATCAACAACACTGGCTTGTAAGGAATTTGGTGTTATATCAGTGGAAGATTTAATTTTGCACGAAGAGACCCTTGTTTGAAGACACTTTTATACTTCTATTGTATATATTTGTATAAGTTTGATGCAGAGGAATTACTATCTAAAAGTAAGAGTGCTGCTAATGTAGCTGCATTTTTCATTATCATTAAAAAATGTCCTGGCTCTTCCAAGATTTATAGTGGGAATGAATGGCTGATGAGATTTTGAAACCACATAAAGTGCATCCATCCATCATAAAAAAGTACTCCACGTGGCTTTGGAGCGTTAATAAGGGCCTTCTGAAGTGAATCAAGTGAATCGATGCATTTGTGCCTCTAGCTTCCGATAACTGTCGTACTGTCGTATTAAATTTAATATGTCATGAGAGAGTGGCATTCCAGCTTACATTACATTATAACTTGTAACTTGTGTTACTTTTAAATAAATTTGTGTTATAAATTTAAATATGTCAAATAACTTGGATGCCCCCTATATTAAATATGGTAAATGAATAAAACATTGTATACTAATCTACAGTATTTTAATGTTGCTGTGGGACAATGTGAGAGACACCTTACCGGGGCTAAATATCATATTATTGGGTTCGCTTCAACCCACGGAAATGAAAAACATCCCGCGCCAGCACTGTTGTCGCACCAGTGTGCTCTGTCTCGTTTATTCTTGATGACAGGGAAAACAACTAAAAATACTCTGTCGATTTTGAAACTGGAAAGGGTCTGCTTTTATTTGCGTATAGTCCTAATAACAAGAAAACAATGTGCTTTTGTAAAATAAAATAAACAAGGTATACTCTGTCACCTCTCTTCACAGACAAGTGAATAAAACAACCTGAATCTCCACGAATACGTGCCTCACAAACATGAGAAATATACACTATATTGTCAAAAGTATTAGGACACCCCCTTCTAATGAACAGGTTTGACTACTTTAGTAATTTCCATGAGTTCTAATCTTAAAGTTTAAGCATATAATGATATTCTAGGGAATTGTGTTCTACTAATTTTATAGCAAACGTTTGGACAGGACCCTTTTTTATTTTAACACGACAGTCTCTGTGTATAAGGCAAGGTTCATAGAGAATGTTTAATTCAGTCAGTGTGGAAGAACTTGACTGGTCTGCATAAAGCCAAGTCCTAATCCCAGCTGAACACCTCTGGTGTGACTTTAAATGCAGACCATAAGCCAAAAACTCAATCAAACACCAATGACTTCCAAAACTGAAGCAACAGAGATTTTTAAATACATGAATTATGCTTCCATCTTTGTTGCTACAGTTTTAGAAGTGCATTTTTCTGTTCTAAAGAAGAGGGTGTCCCAATACTTTTGTCCATATAGTGTATGTATGCGTTTTTGGCTCAAGGTGTGCATTTAAAGTCACACCAGAGGTGTTCAGCTGGGATTAGGATTTGGCTTTATGCAGACCAGTCAAGTTTTTCCACACTGACTGAAATTGAGAACCGCTGCCTTATACACAGAGGCATTGTCATGTTAGAATAAAAATGGGTCCTGTCCAAACTTTTGCTATAAGGACACAATTCCCTAGGATATCATTATATGCTTAAACATTAAGATTAGTACTCATAGAAATTACTAAAGTAGTCAAACCTGTTCATTAGAAGGGGGTGTCCCAATACTTCTGGCAATATACTGTATATATAGAATGCTTGAAACTTTTAAATGGAGTAAGCCACATCAAAAACAAATATTCTCTAATAAAGTAATCTGAATGTTTCCATCACAAGCTCTAGTTTTTCCGGCCTAAACTCATCTCTAATGTAAGCTCTAATGTAGTGCCATCGCTTTTCAAATTCTGCACGCCTGTCCATCCATGTGAGATGTGAAATGTGAACTTTCATCAAGTTCATCTCAGCTTCTTTTCATTTTTGGAAGAAGACGCGCTGAGAGGTATAAGCCAGAATTTACCTCAGAAGAAGAACGCAATGCAAAAATTAGAGTAACTCCGCATTTTATTGTCAGTAATGGTAACGCTGTTGTAGCGGGGGAAATAGTAATATGTTTGATTACTCTTTACTGAAAAAAGGAATGCCGTTAGTAACTGTTTATTTATAACGCGGTTATTCGCATCACTGAAAATGATGAACGCGGGAGCACAGTGGAGAGCACCCTTCATGAATTAGAAGTACAATACAGAGATTTGTAAAGAGAAATGTTGGATTTCGATATAAGCCAAGAGACTAACACCACTGTCTCATGAACGCGAGTATGATAGTTCTAAATCAGAGTTGCAAGAAATAAACTTGCTATTCTACATTTTTTTTTTCAAAAACACGGGATATAAACTCGCAATTCGAACTTTTTTCTCAAAATTGTGAGTTTGTATCTCACAATTGTGACTTTTCCCAGAATTGCATGATATAAACCGCAAAAGTGAAACACAAAGTCACAATTAATAAAGTAAAAATTGCGAGACACAAACTCAGAATTCTGACTTTTTTTCTCAGAATTGCATGATATAAACATATAGTGTATAAGAAGCTAGAGATTATGGTTTCTAAAGTTTTAAATATGTATGTTATTCTTAGAAAAACACATCAATTCACTTCAGAAGGCCTTTATTAACAACCCAGAGCTGTGTTGAGCACTTTTTATGATGGATGGATGTACTTTATTGGACTTCAAAATCTCAGCAGCCATTCACTGCCATTATAAAGCTTGGAAGAGCCAGGACATCTTTTTAATACAACTTCAATCGTATTCGTCTGAAAGAAGAAAGTCATAAACACCTAGAATGGCCTGAGGGTGAGTAAATTATGGGATCATTTTCATTTTTGTGTGAACTATCCTTTTAAAAGCAACATCTTAACCGTGTGTGTTCAACCAATTAGTTTGGTCAATTCTAGGCACATGTATAGACGACACATTCAGTTAGCTACTTTTTAGTTAACAACTACTTGACAGCTACTTTAAATCACAAGTAGTTTGTACTTCAGGAAGCTATAGTTTCAAGTTGCTTTCCAACATTGCTCTTAAGTGCGAGACATTTTATGCCAAGTCTTTTATCTTTCCCTTCAGTGCGAACCAGGATTTTTGGGATCCAACTGAATGTACCATTGGGCCTGACAATCTGACTGGTGTGTGTTGGCCAGCCTTGAACCCTGCAAACGTAATGCTGTTTGTAATGAGAAATACAAACAAGGGACAGCAGTGAGGCATGACAAGTATGTGTTTCTGTTGGAGGGAGCCCCTCGCAAGAAAATACAAAGGAAAGAAGAAAAAAAAGAGAAGTCTAGGCAGAACCTACGTCCAGAAGGAGATCTCAGCTGGGCCCGGCGCAAGACTAATGTTTTGATATATTGGCTGCACCAATGCCAGGCCTCCACCGATAGTCCCCTGACAGGTCACTCTCTCGCTTTCATTCCTCTTGCTCGCTCCCTTGTAACGCCAGAAAGTGTTTGCTCAGGTGGACGGTGACACAGTTAGAAGTGAAGCATGCTCCACCATCTCCCTGTGCGCGGCCAAAAGTTGTGTCACGCAGGGAAGGTAAGCTCCCAGCCCCTCCACACAGTGGGTGGGAGAGAAGCAGGAAGCTGCAACACAAATACAGGCCAGATAGATGGTGAAAGATGAGGGAGAGACGAGGTGCGAAGGGAGAAAGAGAGTGAGGAAAGAGGAGGAAATAAGCAAAGGAGGTGAAAAGATGGAGAGTATGTATACACGCTAAAAAAGACGAAAATGAGGGAAGGCGAAAAGCGAGAGGTGGGCGACCACCCGTTTAGACAATGAGCGCGGGGGCCGGGTTATGGATTTTAAAGTTTATGGTCTGTGGAACTTGCCTTGAAACAGCGCAGTTCTCCGTTTATTTTATCATGCCATGCCGTCTCAGAACCTCTGTCAGGAATTCTCATTTCGTGAAGACTAATCACAGTCTAAACATGACATCTGAGTCAATAGGCAACCCCACTGTATTGTTTACTTTTGCTTCCAAACAATCCCGACATCAGTCTGAGATGGAATTTTGCCCCTGGGATGTTTATTTTTGAGAATAAAAACTGGCAAAATAAAAAAACGGGAGATCAGACGCCATTGATACTTTTTACATTTGTTAAAGTTAGTTTGGGTTAATGTTACATGAAAGGATGTTATATAATGTTATATTTCCTTCCTTCCTTTTATTTCATAAGTCATTTGAAACCTTTATTTTTTTCCGTTAAAACACGAACAGAGAATCATTATGCAGTTCTTGCCAAATAATATGTGACCAAGGGATGCAGCAAACTTCAAAAAGCACTATTTTGGAGCAAAAGGTTATTCATAGAGCTTGAGTACGACAATAGCTTTGTGTGATGAACAGGCCAATATATAACTTTTATGTATACATTTTTAGATACACTCAAAACAAATCCATGCTGCCATGCAGCTCTGATGTAATTATTTCAAAAGAAAAACAATGCTTAAAAACTGTAGAACAAAATAAAAGTAAAATGAATGTGATGGCTGTTAAAGCTTTCAGAAAGGACTATTATTGAACTGTTCGGTCACTATGTTAGGTCAGGTATAGAAGCCTGTTTTTGCCACTGAATAAAAAATAAAAAGGGTCATTGCGACCTTTTATCTCACAATTCAGACTTTTTTCTTGCAATTGCGAGTTTACATCTCGCAATGCTGACATTTTGCTTGATATCAACTCACAATTCTGAGATAGAAATGGTCACAAAACAGAATTGCGAGAAATAAACTCGCAATTGTGACATGTTTTTAGAATTCTTTTTTTCTCAGAAATGCATGATATAAACTTGCAAAACTTGTAATTGCAAGAAATATTTTGAGTAATAAAGTCAGAATTGCAAGTTATAAACTTGTTATTCAATTTTGTTTCTCAAAAATGCGGGATATAAACTCGCAATTCTAGCTTTTTTCTCTGAATTGTGATTTAAATAACGCAATTTTGGCTTTTTTCTCAAAATTGCGAGTTCATATCTCACAATTGTGACTTTTCCCAGAATTGCGTGATATAAACCCGCAAAACACACAATCATCACAATTTTGAGAAATAAAGTGAAAATTGCGAGACATGACATAATCTCGCGATTCTGAATTTTTCTCAGAGATGCGTGATGTAAACTTGCAATTCCGACATTTTTTCTCTAAATTGCGAGTGTTCATATCGCAGTTGTGACTTTTTTTCTCAGAATTGCGTGATATCAACTCGCCATTCGAACTTTTTTCACAGAAATGCGTGATATAAACTCGCAATTGCAAGAAATAAATTCTGAATGACGCAAAGTCAGAATTGCAAAATATAAACTCAGAATTCTTCAGACTTTTTTGAGTTAATAGCTCACAGCTGTGACTTTTTTCTCAGAATTATGTGAAATAAACTTGCAATTCTGACTTTTTTCTCAGAAATAAACTATAAACTTGCAATTCTGAATTTCTTTCTAATAATTGCGTAATATAAGAAAATAACAATTCAGACTTTTTACGAAATTGCAGGATATAAAGTCATAATTCTGACTTTTCTCAGAAATCCATGATATAAACTTGTAATTGCGAGAAATAAAGTGAGAAATAATGTCAGAATTGCAAGATATAAATTGTGAATTCTGACTTTGTTTATAGCTCGCAACTGACTTTTTTTTTCAGAATTGCAAGTTTATATCTCGCAATTGTGTCTTTATAACATGCAATTGCGAGTTAAGTCAAAATTGTGAGATTAAAAAGTTGCAATTCTGAGAACATATATGTTTTTTCCCCCTCAGAACTAGACTTTATAACTGACAATTGCGAGTTTCTGAGAAAAATTCTAAGATAAAATGTCACAATTACATTTTTTGCTGCCATAGTCAGGACTGTACATCTACAGTTCAAATATAAAGGTTCTTTATTGCCATCTATAGTTCAATGAAAAACCTTTAACATTCATGGAATCTTTCCATTGCACAAATGTGACCCTGGACCACAAAACCAGTCTTAAGTCACTGGGGTATATTTGTAGCAATAGCCAAAAATACATTGTATGGGTCAAAATTATACATTTTTCTTTTATGCCAAAAATCATTAGGATATTAAGTAAAGATCATGTTCCGTGAAGATAAAAACTTAATTTTTGTTTAGTAATATGCATTGCTAAGAGCTTAATTTGGACAACTTTAAAGGTGATTTTCTCAATATTTGTATTTTTTTTTGCACCCTCCGATTTCAGATTTTCAAATAGCTGTATCTCAGCCAAATATTGTCCTATCTCATCAAACTATACATCAATGGAAAGCTTATTTATTCAAATTTCAGACGATATATAAATTTCAATTTCGAAAAATTTACACTTACGTTGGTTTTGTGGTCTAGGGTCACAAATGGTTATTTATAGTGGAAAATGGCTTTTTAGTTTAATAAAAGTTTCTCAAACTAATGAAAAAAATGTTCTTAGAGGAACCCAAAATGTTTCTTCTGTGGAATCGCTGTAAAAAACTATAGAAAACAACAACAGCCTTTTGGAACCTTTATTTTTAGGAGAATGTAGAGAAACAGCTTCATTTTGTTATGAACAAAAGCCTCACTAATGCACTTCCTTTATTAGCAAAACCATTAGCAACAGCTTTATCTCTTTTAAAAAACGGATGGCAAATTGAAATATACAAACCCAAAACATCAACAAGCGCAAAATAGAGAGTTAGATGATTACTTCAGTTTAATTTTAGAAACAAACTCAGCATGTATTTATTTTGCACTCATATGTATTTTTCCAAATGACTAACTCCAAAGAACTATATAAAACGTCCAAAAGGTGATGCAAAGGAAAACGACATCCTTCATTTCATCAGCTGTTAATGATGGCAGTGTGGCATGATGAGCTTCCAGAACTTAGTTCAGCGAAACCCAACTAATTACTCAGCTGTAATTAATGAGCTCTGATTAGCACATCCTGATGATATGACAGATCGATAACACTCATGACTGATGGTAAACAGCACACGCCGAAACTCGCTGTGAAACATAACAGACCTGGAGATGTGTTTAGATGTTCCTAAATGACACTTGCCCAAAGTTAGTGTTGATTTACAAGATGACGGTATATTTTAACAGCAGTTCCCTCTGAGGTGTAATAGGTTGTCTGAAAAAGCAGAGGCAGGAAATGAAGGCTGCTATCAATGAGAAGGCCTCACATCTGGATGCAATTATTTGCCCTCGTTCTTTTTGGCAAGTGATAAAAGATTTAGCCATGCGGCTCTGACATAATTTTTTCAAGACAAAAACAATGCTCAGAAAAACTGTACAGTAATTCAAAATACTTTGGCAGCATGACAAAATAAAAGTGAAATGATTGTGATATATTTTTATGTTGAGTGCTTTCAGAGGGGGCTATTATTGAACTCTTTAATCGGTTTGACCAGGGGTGTTGGGTGAAGATTATACATTTAAATATACATCATATTAGTGATTTTACTGTAATATATGATTCTGAATGGGCCATATGAACAATTTTGAAACCTTAAAACCATTGTAAACCTAAATCATTTTGTTCTAGGTTTAGAATTGCATAGTATAAGTGTTTTCATTGGAACATAGGATGTGGGTGTGTGCAAAATATATTTTAGAGAACAGACACCTTTGTACCCCATTGAACTTAAAAAGTATTTTCATTTTTTTATATATGTAATTAGGGTTGCAACCTTAGATGTAATGACAAAACTTAATCCAAAAAAGTCCAAATTTCCATCAAAATTCCAGAAACTTTCCAGAATTTTTGGGAACTCTTGAAAACTTTTATTTTATTACGCATTTTATTTTATTTTATTTTTTTACTTTAAGAGAGTTTAGGAATTTTTTTAACACTTATGGAAATTTACTGGAGATTTCCTGCCCCTTTGCAACCAGACATAATAAGAAAAGACCCTCACATCCTTTTTCAACATGATATATTTGCATTATTCAGGTTGCAAAGGGGCAGAAATCTTCTGCCAAATTTCCAGAAACTTTCTTTATTTTATTTTATTTTATTTTATTTTATTTTATTTTATTTTATTTTATTTTATTTTATTTTATTTTATTTTATTAACTTTCAAAAAGTTTAGGAACTTTCCAAAATTTATGGAAGCTCTCCAGGATTATTTTATTTTATTTTATTTTATTTTATTTTATTTTATTTTATTTTATTTTATTTATTTATTTATTTTTTAACTTTCAGAGAGTTTAGGAACTTTCCAAAATGTATGGAAACTCTCCAGGATTATTTTATTTTTATTATATTTTAATATTTTGATATTCATTCATTTTATTTATTTATTTATTTATTTTTATTTTTTAACTGTCATGGAGTTTAAGAACTTTCCAAAATTTATGGAAACTCTCCAGGATTATTTTATTTTTATTATATTTTAATATTTTGATATTCATTCATTTTATTTATTTATTTATTTGTTTGTTTTTTTAACTTTCAGAGAGTTTAGGAACTTTCCAAAATTTATGGAAACTCTCCAGGATTATTTTATTTTTATTGTATTTTAATATTTTGATATTCATTCATTTATTTTATGTATTTATTTATTTTTTTTTAACTTTCAGAAAGTTTAGGAACTTTCCAAAATTTATGGAAACCCTCCAGGACTATTTTATTGTATTATATTTTAAAATGTTGATATCAATTAATTTTATTTATTTATTTATTGGAAACTTTTAGAGAGTTTAGGAACTTTCCAAAATTCATGAAAACTCTCCAGGATTATTTCAAACCTAATCTAAAACATTGCTTTACTCAAATGAGGGGGGAAAAAAACACATAACATTTTGACATATGATTTGACAAAGAAATCTCAAGCAATAAAAACACACCCACACACGTGCGCAAAAATATGAATATTAGTTAAATATATGTAACTTTGCTGAACATAAAATTAGTTAAATTGTAGTTTGCAATTGTAGTTGCTTTACCATTTGTATTTTATTATTTAAAACTAGATTGGTGGACTACATAATATACACACATTTGAAAGATTCCTTCATTTCAATTCAATCAAAATGTGTCCTAAAACATACGTTACATTTTATAAACAGACTGAAATACTTTCGAGTGCACTTTGCATGCTATCAAGTGCAACATTATGCAACAAAGAGGTATAAATATAAAAGTTAGGGCAGGGATCTCTCGACATGAACTCATACCAAATGTGTGAGCAACAGAAAACTCCTCCAAATGTCTTGCGACATGCTGGAAAAATGGCAATATTAGATGGACTTGCTCAGACCGGAGGGTGAGGTGGACTGGAGTGAAGGCGACTGACCTTGGTGATTACACCTCGTATTATTGTTCCTGTCATCTGTTTTCATTGGCCCCAGGGATGGTAGCCATGGCGACGGCACATAGCAGGCCAATCGGCGGTGACCCCGCCGTCCTTTGCATTTCCTGGTGTGCCCGTGATGAAGGGAGGCTCTTCCAGGGGCAAGGATCTCCGTGATGAGGCCGGGTCTCTATTTCGGCTCCAGGTCCCAAAGCCCTTTCATTCTCCCCCTCCCCCCTCAGCGCTGTTCAATCACAACGCAGCTCCTGCCTGATTAGACTTACATTGTTTAAGTTCTGTGACGGAGCTGCTTAATTGTATGATTACCTAAATTGGCCTGTAGGACCCCACCACACCCGGGTGTCACTCAGAGCTGGAGAGGGGTCCTGTCAGGGCCCATGACTCGGGCCTCTGCTTGATGTGCTGTTTGATGATGCTGGCCAGAGAGCATGACCGCTCTGTGTTTTTTTTGGGGATGATGTTTCTCTGAACCATCATGTGGGAGCAGGAATACAGAGTTGAATAATTCAGGTTTTGCTTGGGCAGGTGGTCTGTTGCTACCTTAAGGTAAATATCTTGGCACAGCTCAGGCACTTGTTGTTTTTATATCCAGTACTTAGTGGATTTCCAGTCCTTTAGAAATGTAATACTTCAAAACCATTTTCAAGTTTGAGTTGAATGAATTTAAAAATGCACTGTGGTGTAACCATCAAGTAAAAAGAAACATATTTTCCAATCATATCTTTACACATCTTAATATATATATATATATATATACATATATATATATATGTATCAAAGTTTAATAAAAAAATTACATTCATTAATGTATTCATATTAAAAACAAATATACTGAAGGCATCATATGTAAGAAAATGTAATACTTCAATACCATTTTCATACATTTCATGCATTTCAAGATAAAATCTTATACCAAACTAGTTTATTTATTTAATTATTATTATTTTCCAATCATATCTTTACACATCTTAATATATATATCCAAATTTAATAAAAAATTTAAATTCAGAAATTCATATTAAAACAAATATACTGAAGGCATCATATGTAAGAAAATGTAATACTTCAATACCATTTTCATACATTTCATGCATTTCATATAAGATAAAATCTTATACCAAACTAGTTTATTTATTTAAGTATTATTATTATTATTATTATTATTTTATTCTTTTGCGATATCACTCGAATGTAAAATGCATATAAAAGTGCAAATATATGTTTCAGAAATTCTGGTAAATTTCTGTGAAGTTTTCAAAAAAAAGGGAAAAATAATAGGAATTTAAAATTATTATTTTTTTTTAAATTATTATTTAAAATGATTTAAAATCTGAAATTTATATTAAAAAGAAATGTATTGAAGCATTCATGTAAGAAAATTTAATACTTCAATACCATTTTCATGTATTTCATGTATCTTCATAGATTTAATATCAGAAGAAATAATAAAATAAAAATTGTTCTTTTATTGAGATTTATTCATTTATGTATTTATTCTCATTATGATACTAATAACGGTTAAATCATTTTTGGCTTTATGACTCAAAATGTATTTAAATTCAGAAATTCATAGTAAAAAGAAATACTGAAGGCATCATAAGTAAATTGTATTCTTCAATACCATTTTCATATAAGAAATAATAAAGTGTTATACCAAACTAGTTAATACTTTCTCTTTTTTTGGCTTTATCACTCAAATTTAAAATTCGTAGAAAATTGCAAATATATGTTTAGAAAATTCTGGAAAATTTCCATAAACTTTCCAAAAATTTCCAAAAATACCCCAAATTGTCAAGAGTTTAAAAAAATAATAATAAATAAAAATAAATAAACTATTTAAATTCAGAAGTTCATATTAAAAGGAAATATATTGAAGGCATCATATGTAAGAAAATGTAATATTTTAACTATATTTCATATTAGAAGCAATAATAAAATATTATACCAAACTATTTAATAAGTTTTCCAAAATTTCTGTTCAACAAATTCTGAATTTAAAATTCATTTCAATTCAGAAATTCATGTTAAAAAGAAAAATATTAAACTTATCATATGCAAGAAAATGTATTCCTTCAATATCATTTTCATATTCCATATCAGAAGAAATAATACAATATTATACCAAACTAGTTAGTAAGGTTTTTTTTTTTTTTTTGGCTTTATCACTTATTTATAATGCATATGAAAAAATGCTAATATATTTAAAAATCATTTAAATTCAGAAATTAATTTTAAAAATAAATATATTGAAGGTATCATGCATAAGAAAGTTTATTGCTTCAATAACATTTTCATATATTTTATACATTTTCATATATTTCATATCAGAAGAAATAATAAAATATTATACCAAACTGGTTAATAAGTTTCATATGAATTTATTAATTTATTTTTTGCCTAATCACTCAAATTTATAATGCATATAAAAATGCTAATATATTGAAAAAATCATTTAAATTCAGAAATTCATATTAAAGAGAAATATATACTGAAGTTATACGTAAGAAAGTTTAATACTTCAATAACATTTTCATATATTTTCATATATTTCTTATCAGAAGAAATAATAAAATATTATATAACTATTTTTTTTTTTTTGGCTTTATCACTCAAATTGAAATTTCATATAAAAATATTAAAAACATTTCCATAAACCTCCCAAAAGTTATATTATAAAAAATAAAAAAAATCTGAATTTAAAATTAATTTCAATTCAGAATATTAAAAAGAAAACTATTAAAGTTATCATATGTAAAAAAAAAAAAAAAAAATATATATATATATATATATATTGCTTTATCACTCAAATTTAAAATTCATATAAAAATGGCATTTTTCTCATTATGATGAATTCAAAAATTCATATTAAAAAGAAATATATTAAAGGTATCATATGTAAGAAAGTTTAATACTTCAATAACATTTTCATATATTTTATATATTCATACATCATAAAATATTATACCAAACAAATTAATATGTTTTATTTTTATTTATTTATTTATTTTTTGCTTTATCACTCAAATTTATAATGCATATAAAATGCTAATATATTGTCGGCGCCGATAGCCTTGTGGGCAGTGCGCCGACGTACAGTGCCGTTGCGCTTCGGGTGTCCCGAGTTCGAATCCCGTCTCGAGGACCTTTCCCGATCCTATCCCCTTCTCTCTCTCCCACTTCGCTTCCTGTCAGTAATGATCTGTCCTATAACAATAAAGCCAAAAAAGGCCAAAAATAAGTCTTAAAAAAAAAAAAAAAAAAAATGCTAATATATTAAAAAAATCATTTTAAATTCAGAAATTCATATTAATAAATAAAAAAAATAAAAAAATATTGTGATATTTTTTTGGCCATATCGCCCAGCCCTACCTTCAAGCAAACTTTAGTTTCATTTTTTTCATTTAGTTGCATTTTTCTTTTAATGCTCGGGACTATAATGACCATTTTTTTTAACAACATATCATTCCGTCTACTATTGTTTACTCACCAGATATACTACTCATGCGAATAAAATTCATACTTACTGAGACACATGTTTAAGAACAAAGCAGTGAGAATAGCATGGGTGGAAAATCACACTGTAAGTCATAGGGGTGTTATGTAACTACTGGGTGGAAACTTTAAACTGTCATCTAGTATACTATTGGACTGATCGATTTGCGTAGGGACTGCATTCCTTAAACTGATACAGTTGATGCATGAACTGGGAGCCATTACGGTGACTCTGGGAACCAGACCAAGAGGGTCTGCAAATTTTCACCTTATCGGATAAAAAAGGGTCGTATTATGAAACAACGCATTTGAAAAGATAAGCAGTAAACGTTTGTTTGTGTAAGAAACAGATATACAGAATATAATGTATTGAAATAAAACTATCAGTACCAGATGTCAAAAGCTAAAAAGATAAACTATACTTCGCAGAGCGAAATAAATCGCACGAAAACTGAACCTTGGTTTCCTGTCGGGGGGGCAAAAAACGTAAGCGTTATTTACAAAAGCACACAAATATTTGATCACCCCAGGCAGGGGGTCTGAGTGTTGTAATGACCCAGTCGGCAGGCTGCGGTCTGTTTATGAACACAGTATTGAAATGCCATCGAGCCCCTTGGGTCGGCCTTTGAAATGAAACAGATAAGATAATTGGCCCTAATGGAATCCAGAAAGCAGGACCTTTCTCACTTTTTTTGGGTTGCCTTTTATTTTGATTTTTTTCTGTCCCTCTCGAGTTTGCGTTTGTGAGGCGTGTGGAAGTCGCTTCTTAATTCAAACCAGGCCCGGTCCTGCCAGACCCCGGAGTCTGCAGCTCGCAGACCTTTTGAAGTCGCAAGTGTTCGGAGCGCAGTTGGCCTGCTCATTTGGTTGCCTTGGTTACTCTAATTTGCACACTTTAATGCTGACTTTATTACGAAGGAAAGCAGCCATTATATGCGCCTTGGGCATTTGCGTGGTTTCGGGCCCCGTGTCAAAGGTCACCCCAGAGTACACACAACCGGTTTAATCGGAGATTTTGAAAGCTGCCATCGCCAAATCGCATCCGTCACAGAAGCAAAAGTGACTGTACTAGTCTAAAACGCTTGATTGTGATCAGACAACTGCTTTTAAAAGATGCAAAGGTTCATGGGAATGAAGTGGAGAGAGTCCAAGGGCTTTTTTCTTTCCTCAGGTGGAAGTTTTAGCTTGCGTTTGTGGGTGGAGGAAGAAATAAAACATAAAATAATTAAAAAATGCTTTCAAATGCAGATTTTATACAATGACCTGAATACACTTCTGTGTTAAATATGTTTTTAAATATATACATATTCAAATTTATTTTGATTTTTGGAGGACATGAAGTGAAAATATCAGGGTGTACTGATACTGTTATGATATAAAAAAAAAATTAAGATTTGATTTATTTTATTTAATATATATATATATATATATATATATAATACATTTTATGATTTTATATTTAGAGGTCTTCATATCAGATTTTATTGTTTTAGAACAAAAATAATAAAACAGTGTATTTTAGAGGATTTTTATATCATTTTATGTATTTATAAAATTTTATATTTAGAGGTTTTGATATCAGATAAAAAAATAATAGTAATTTTTTATATATTATTATTTATTTATATAATTTTATATAATAAACATATATATTTTTTTCATTTTATATAGAGGTCTTGATATCAGATTAAAAGAAATAATTAAATTCTTGAAAAAAATAAATAGTTTGGGTTCATCTTTTGTTTTTTGTTTTTTAGAACAAAATCAATAAAACTTAATTTTAGTTAATTATCCTTTTATATTTAGAGGTCTTGATATCAGATTTAGAACGTTTCAATTCTTAAGAAACATAAGTAGTTTGGCTTAATCTTGTATTGTCTTTATTAGGACAAAATTAATAAATATTAAAAAAATATATATTTTATAGATTTTCTTTTATTTTGATTTAGAGATCTTGATATCAGAATTTTTTGTTTTCATCTTTTTTAGTTTTTTCTTAGAACAATTAATAAAACTGAAAAAAATTTAAAGGATTTTTGAATACTTTTATGTATTTTTATCATTTTATTTTTAGAGGTCTTCATGTCAGATTAAAAAAAGAATACATTCTTGAAAAAAGTAGTTTGGGTTAATCTTTTATTGTTTTTTTCTTAGAACAAAAATAAAAAAATCTTAATTTAGACTTCATTTTAGAGGATTTTTATATCCTTTTATATATATATATATATATATATTTATTATTTTATATTTAGATGTCTTGATATCAGATTAAAAAAATAATAAATGTAAGTACTTTGGTTTAATATTTTACTCTTCTTAGAACAAAATGAATAAAACTGAGTTCATTTTGGAGGATTTTTATATCCTTTTTTTCGTTTTATATTTAGAGGTCTTAATATTAGAATAAAAAAAACAATGAAATTCTTAATAAACGTAAGTAGTATCATATAATCTTTTATTGTGAACAAAATTAATGAAACTTATTCACTGCTTATTAATATTTGGAAAAAAAAAAAGTAAAAATCAAAGTCTAATCAACAAGCAGGAAAAAAAAAGGAAATGACATCATAAAGACAACACCTGCAGAACCTCATAACTGTCAAAGTCAATAAGTCTTTTAAAATATTGGAAAAATACCTTAATATTTAATAAGTAATAGGTAAAAGTAATAAGTAGTTGGTGATAATTGTATTATATATATATATATATATATATAAACATTTTTTAAAGATTTCTTGAAAAAAAAAAACTCTCTGATTGTGATATTTTGGCTTAGCACTGAAGTAAATTTTTATCTTAAAATCATAACTGCAATATAACTACACATAAAGGCACCTGCAGCTTCATTGTGCAATATATGCATCATTCTCTGAAATCAATGCTTTCACTTTCCAATCTAAGCTCATGATTTAAATATAACTCTTCATTCAATCCTTGTACACATTGTGCGGCTTTAAAATGTTAGTGAAACGCGAGGAAGGCAGATGGAATGGCGTTTTGGAATGGAGTTTTCCTTCAAGGCTGGTAGTTTGCACTCATCCACAGCCCATGAAGAGTTAATGTGGTGTGTCGCAGGGAAAAGGCAGTAATTACTGTCCCATGCCGCTGCGCAGTTCAGATCGCTCCGCACTTGGGCGCAGACCACACTTTACGTGAATGTCCACATTCTTTGGGCAGGCTAATCAACACGATCAATGGTGCCAGACAGTTGAGCTCTAAAACAGCGTTACGTTCTGCCATGCCTCTTCTACCCAGTTTCCCCACAGCATAGTTTCATCTTATCGGACAGATGGTATGTGCAGTCGAAAAATAGCAATGCTAGCAGGCAGATTTAACATGTTGATTTGAGGAAACAAAGTCGTAATGGGTTGCTGTTGACCTAATGGAATTGCTTTGTTCCCAGTGAGTTATGCAATTCTCACAGTTTTTGAGGATTTATCATGTGTTGACAATATGGTGATCAACAAGCTTTCAGCACTCTACATTCACAGACTGTATTTTGAGTTTCGGGGGGTTTTTGTAAAGAATTTATTTTATTAGCAAGGATGGAAAAAAAAAACATTCATTTTATGGACATTTCCGTTTACCCTAAAATACACAATGAAGTGCAGAATTCAAAATATTAAAACATTTGTACAAAATCAGTACAGAAAATTCCTTCGGATTAATACAGTATTGTTAACTATTTTTACAAAATGGTTTACAGTGTACAAAATATTTCTATTCCAAATAAATGCTTGTCTTTTGATTGTTCTGTTCATTAAAGAAAAACATATCAAGTTTTCCACAAATATATTAGGCAGCACAACTGTTTTCAATATTGATAAGCATAAGAAATGTAGGATCTGAAGGATCATGTGACACTGAAGACTGGAGAAATTACTGCAACAAGAATATATTACATTTTTACATTATAACAATATTTCACATTACTGCATTTTTGAGCAAATAAATCAGTCTTTGTGAGCATTAGAGACATCTTTCAAAAACCACACAGAAAAGGTTAGTAACTTTTCCACACTAAATCATATTATCAAATCAATTCTTAAAAAGAATTCTGGAAAATGTTAGAAAATCTTAATAACTGTCTGATTTACATGATCGTTCTGGCTTAGCACTTAAGTACATATATAAATATATTTATCTCATGAATAAATTTATCTTATATTAAATAAATGTAATAAATAAATTATATATAATTTATTTATTACATTTATTTAATATAAGATAAATATATTTATAATATATTTTTGAGTATTATAAGTATTAGGGACTTTTTTCCAAAAAAAAAAAAAATATATATATATATAAATTAAAAAAACCTACGTATAAAAGCTTAGTAATTTTAACACTAAATTCATTATATGATATGATATTATATTATATTATATTATATTATATTATAATTTCATTTTTCATTTATTGTGGCTACACTGTTAAAACTGTGAATATTTTGTGTAAGTGTGAGTTATTTTCTTTTCTTTTAAGAAAAGAAGGGACAAGGTACAAAATTAATAGTAACACTTACAGCCTTTATGTATTTTGCATTCTAAAGGGTTATTAAAGGGCATAATGCATTATAATTATTCATAATTTCCTTTGAAATACATTATATCTTGACGTAAATCATTATAACCAAATTAAAAAAAAGAATAGTGTATCAATAAATTGATACATATTATAATGTACACTACCAGTCAAAAGTTTCTGAACAGTAAGATTTTTAAAGAAGTCTCTTCTGCTCACCAAGCCTGCATTTGTTTGATCCAAAGTACAGCAAAAACAGTAATTTTTTTTTATATTTTACTATTTAAAAGAACTGATTTCTATTTGAATATATTTTTAAGTGTTATTTATTACTTTGATTTCAATGCTGAATTTTCAGCATCATTACTCCAGTCTTCAGTGCCACACGATCCTTCAGAAATCATTCTAATATTCTGGTTTGCTGCTCATTTATTATTATTATTAGTAGTAGTAGTTATAGTAGTAGTAGTATGTTGCAAAAACATTAAGATTTTTTCAGGTTTCTTTGATGAATAGAAAGTTTAGAAGTACAGCATTTATCTGAAATAGAAAACTTCTGTAACATCATAAATGTTGTTATAATCACTTCATGTCTTTATGATCAGTTCAAAGCATCCTTCTAAATAAAAGTATTAAAGTATTAAGTATAGTTTCTATAATTAATCCCCCCTCCCAAAAAAAAAAAAGGTTACAAAAGCTTTTTATTTTAAGTAAATGCCTTGGATCTTTCTTTTCATCAAAGAATCCTAAAAAATGTACTCTTTTAAATAATAATAATAACAATAATAATAATAATAATAAATGTTTCTTGAACAGCAAATCAGCATATTAGAAGGGTTTCTAAAGGATTGTGTGACAGTGAAGACTAATGATGTAATGATGCTGAAAATTTAGTATTGATCACAGGAATAAATTACATTTTCAAATAGAAAGCAGTTATTTTAAATAGTACAAAAATTTCACAATATTACTGCTTTTGCTGTACTTTGGATCAAATAAATGCAGGCTTGGTGAGCAGAAATGATTTCTTTAAAAAACATTTCAAATCTTGTGACTGGTTTTGACTACTTTTATAATGCATTATCCAAAAAGGCTTTACTAAATTAATTTCAGTGCTAATCAACATTGTCACAAATGCTATTTTACTTATATTGAAGTTCTAAACGAGTATTTCCTGCCTGTAGAAATGTCACTCCACCAGGCATCAAGCTGTGAGAAAGAGTCAAAGGGGCAACCCCGGGGTTGACCAAACATAAGGCAGGCTGACCAGATCCCGACAGCGTATGCGTAACACAATACCTGCGAGCATGCCGTGGGATGCTTTGAACTTGATTTAGTACCCAGGTCACAAGCGACTCGGTTTGCCCCGCTGCAGGTTGGAGCCAGAACCCTGGGGACGCCAATCCCTTAAGTCAGTGCTTGATGTGATCCTCCATGTTACGACGAAGAGACATGAGATTAACTAACAAGGTGCCCTGCAGAGATCACTCAAACTTTAGATAGGGCACATACAAATATTATTAGTCCCGTTTAGGCTGGCTTTACTAGAATCTATGTGTAATAAAAATCTGACTTTCAACATTACCAAACTGCAGTTGAAATTCCGATGTCTTTGCAGGATTTTTGGGAAATGACATCAAAGGTCTGTTGAAAATAAGAAACAGAACCACCTTGTACACAGATCACATCATAACATCCTGATCTATTCAATTTGTCATCTTTTTCTGAACTGATTCATGTGAAACATTTTCAGTTCCTAGAATTTCCTGATATTGCATGTGTTGGTTTGGTGAGATTTTATCTAATCGGCCCTATGAAAACGCAGATGGTATCGTGGAATTCAGTCTTAAAAATGGAATATTCCGTATAACACGGAAAGTCACGGAATTTGCCAAATTTTGAATGAATAAATTACAAGGCTCAGTACACTTAAATCAAAAAGCCATATGGACTGGTGTCAATATTACACCCTTAAAAAATGCTATTTAAATATAAATTCTACATGTTCTTTGTGTTTCTATATTAATGAATTGCGCGGTTTTATTTACTGTACACATACTAAACGCATAAACATAATCTCTAGAACTGCTCTGAGAGTCACTTCATGTGCATTTTACCTTTTCTTGTGAGAAAAACTAGCATCATATCGTATACAAACAGAAACTTAAAGGTCTTCACAGCAACCCGTCAAAATAAAGGTTTGGATTAACTTGAAAAAACAGTGACAGAAACAAAATTACTTAATGTAATGATAGTACAAATACTAATTAAAATATTTACCAGAAAATGGTAAAAACAGTATTTCTGAAAAAAAGTAATAATAAGTAAATTATATATATATATATATATATATATTGTTTTAATTAGAGATGCTTTTGATTATTATAATTTAATGAAACTATTACAATGGAATCCAGAAAATTAATGGAAAACACAGAA
The DNA here is from genome assembly GCA_033026305.1 of Cirrhinus molitorella. Taxonomy (NCBI): domain Eukaryota; kingdom Metazoa; phylum Chordata; class Actinopteri; order Cypriniformes; family Cyprinidae; genus Cirrhinus; species Cirrhinus molitorella. The sequence goes on along the minus strand of CM065123.1, from coordinate 20,254,246 downwards.
TTTGGTCAAAATAAAACTGAAAACAAAATGTAATTTTTTTAAAACTTTTAATAGATTGCTGTTGCGTTGTAGAAGTTTCATGATTTTGATTAATTAGACATGCTTTTTGATTCATATTTTTTTTTTTATTAACCATCAAAACAGTCTAGAAGAATTAAAACTGGGGGAAAAAAATTATTTGGAAAAAAAGAAAAAAAATAATTTAGGAAAAAATAAAACATACAGTTGAAGTCAAAAGTTTACATACACCTTGCAGTATCTGCAAAATGTTAATTATTTTACTAAAATAAGAGGGATACTACAAAATGCATTTTTTTTTTGTTTAGTACTGACCTAAATAAGATATTTTACATAAAAGACGTTTTTTTGTTCATGAGTCCCTTGTTTGTCCTGAACAGTTAAACTGCCTGCTGTTCATCAGAAAAATACTTAATTTAAATTTTTTTTGTGCATTTGAATCCTTTCCAACAATGACTATATGATTTTGAGATTCATCTGTTCATACTAAGGACAACTGAGGGACTCATATGCAATTATTACAGAAAGTTCAAACACTCACTGATGCACCAGAAAGAAGCCGGGGGTGAAAACTTTTGAACAGAATGAAGATGTGTACATTTTTCTGATTTTGCCTAAATATCATATTTTTTTCATTTAGTACTGCCTTTCAGAAGCTACAGAAGATACTTACGTTTCCCAGAAGACAAAATAAGCAAAACGTACACCAATCTTCAAATCAAATTCAAAAAGTATGTGTATGCCACATACATGCCAGTAAAACTAGCCTAAAATATTCACTAGAATAAACTAGAATTGTTACAACAGGTTCCGATCTTATTTTTGTCTCTTGCAATCAGAATTTTGAACATGCTTCTCTGATTATTGAATCTCAGGTTATGAAGTGACACCAGATGGACTGAAACGTGACACCTTCGATTCACGTATGAATTCTAATAACAGTCATCCTGCTGGGAAATGAATTGAAAGTTGAGTCAGATTGAGTCATCTTCATCAGAACCGATGTTGATGCTCTGATTCTCTCAAAAGGTCTGTACAACCACAGCATCAGGAAAAACCTAGTCACTAAAATGCTTAAATTAAAAAATGAGTTTTATATATCTAAATACCAATACATCTGATTAATATGTGGTAAGTTAAAAATATGAGACAGTACATTGTGAGAAATTAAAAATACACATATCATAATGTGCATTATGAACAAAAACTATGGTATTGAATAATTTTAGACAAAATAATATCAAAATGCGAAGTTTAAAAATATTTGCAGCCTAAAAATGGATAAACATGTATTGACTTGCATAAAGCAATATCAGATATCATTTTTATATCATATCAACCACAAAACTGACATGAAGGTATGTTAATAAGGCCAGATGCTCGATGAAGACTAACATGCTCTTAAAAAAAATACAGCCACCACTTTTTGATGCGATATTTCACTTTTATTAGCGTTTTTTAGATTTCCACATAGTTTCAAGAATACTAAACTCAACAAAATAAAAGCATGTAATGTGAAATGATGAGCATTTTTGCCAAAACATGATTAGGATGTAGAGGTTAAATGATAATGACCCTCCTGTTTTAACCTCAAGGCTGTTTTTGCCTTGTTAGCCCCAGTTAGGCTTCCTGACATGCGGAGGAAGGAAAAGGGGAATCATTGTAGTGCCCAAGAAACAACACATCACTTATCTTCCTCATGTAGCGGTGAAAATAGGCCTGTGTTTGAGAGCTCCGGTGGGCTCCAGGTTAATGACTCTGTGGAGCTTAGTAGCTGTTCAGGAGCCGACCCCATAGGAGGGCGAGTGGGGGGTTTCATTAGGGTGATCGCCCCTGGGCCGGAGAAAGTGACGTAGGCCATTTGACTGCTAAGAGTATCAGTCACACATTGTCTATTTCTCAAAAGTATGCAAGATTCCTTAGTACTGAACATTTGAAGCTGAAAGACCTTTAATAATGAGCCAAACGCAACATACCTAACGGTTCACTTTTTGCTCCAGTAACTGATTCTTGGAAAAGTACATTCATTTCACATCTGTAGATATTAACAAAGTGCTTTGTGGAAGCAGACATAAGTCTGAAAGGACTTACATTTAGACTTGTGTTTATGAAAATCAGTCTCGCTCATGAAAGCTGACAATCAGTTCTCTTTTCTTTTGCCTGACAATGGCATTCTTTCGTGCTCGAGCCGCATGTTGTTGCATTATGCATTTAGCAGTATTTTCGTTATATAGTCGCTAGACATTCTCCTTCATAACAGGTTGGATCCAGATGGGGGATTTTAACTGCCAAACAGAAGAACAAAAGCGTTTCCCGGAGCAATATGGTGTTAAGTGATACAACATGAGCCGCTTATTACATTTTCGGAATCTTTGTCTTGGGGATGTAATTTGTTTATCATGAACAAAAAGTAGTCACTAAGGTATTGATTCACTGGAAAACTAAATGCGAACAGAACTTGAGTAATGTTACGAGTAATCAATAATACGCTGATGCTTTTAAAGGAATAATTCACCCAAAAATGAATATTCTGTCATTTACTTATCCTCATGCTGTTCCGTGGAACACAAATACTAAAACAAATGTTAAATGTTTAGTTCATACAATGAAAGTCAATTGGGTCCAACAGTTAGGTCTAATTAAATCATTGAACAACATTTAATGTTACTAATATTTAAATATGTGATCATATTAGAACTCATAATGCTGTAGAAATGATTTTACAGCTAATTACAAAAACACTGCAGGTAGCACATTGAATAAAACAAGGAATTTTAAGTGCAAAGACCGATGTTCAGTGATCTTTGAAAAATAATTTTTAGTTTACACTACTAGTCAAAAGTTTTTGAACAGGACGTTTTTAAATGTTTTGTAAAGAAGTCTTTTCTGCTCACCAAGCTTGCATGTATTTGACCCGAAGTGCAGCGAAAAGAGTAAAATCCTAAAATATTTTGACTATTTAAAACAATGGTGTTCTATTTGAATATATTTTAAAATGTGATTTATGCCTGTGATTTCAAAGCTGAATTTTTAGCATCATTACTCCAGTCACATGATCCTTCAGAAATCATTGTAATATGCCGGTTTGCTTCTCAAAAACATTTATTATTGTTATTACGATGTTGAAAACTGCTGAGTATATTTTTGTTCAGGTTTTTATGATGAATAGAAAGTTCAGAAGAACAGCATGTATCTAAAATTGAGATCTTTAACATTATAAATATCTTAATCATCACTTTTGATCAATTAAATGCATCTTTGTTAAATAAAAGTATTAATATCTATCATTTATTTTCCCCAAAACAATAACTAAATAAAAATGATACTGACTCTAAGCTTTTGAATGATGGTATAGTGTATATAATATTACAAAAGCTTTTTATTTCAGATAAATGCTGATATTTGCATCTTACTATTCATCAAATAATACTGGGGAAAAAAATACTCAGCTGTTTTAAATATTGATAATAATAATAAATGTTTCTTATCAGCATATCAGAATGATTTCTGAAGGATCATGTGACACTGAACACTGGAGTAATGATGCCGAAAATTTAGATTTGATCACAGAACTAAATTACATTCTATAATATATTCAAATAGAAAGCAGTTATTTCAAATAGTAAAAATATTTCACAACATTGCTGCTTTTGCTGTATTTTGGATCATAAAAATGCCGGTTTGGAGAATGGAAGAGACTTCTTTCAAATACAATAAAAATCTTACTGTTCAAAAACTTTTGACTGGTAGTGTACATGATTGTTTTGACCAAAGTTTTGGACCCCATTGAAATCTGTGTGTGTGTGTCTGGCAGAAGAAGAAAGTTATATATAGTTTAGAAAGGCATGGGGTTAAGAAAACGTTCATTTTTGAGAGAACTGTTCCTTAATTCATTGAAGTAAATGTACTAGGTAAATATATATAATTATAGGATTATGTAGCTTAAAATCATATTTAAGGCCCCGTCATACTAGATGTCTTCCAGCCTTCCAGGATGTGTTTCTTAAGCCCGTTTACAAATCAAATTTTTCTTATTCTTTTTCAGCTGAGCATCCCGTAAACATCACTAAACATTAACAGGAAAGTTTGAAAGCAGGACAAAAACTGCTTTAACTTCCACGTTCTGTTTATCCATCCTGCAAAAGACAAGTCTATTTATGGACAAGCAGATTGCACAAATAAACACGTCGCTTGATGTGAAAACTCTGCCTTTATTATCCATGAAACACCACAATGGGTTTGTGTACTTCTCGTGCAGTGTTCTGATTGCCTGTTTATTTTCGCAGCGGCCCTCCTGAGCCAATGGATGCTGGGCCAACCACCGTGAGGTGCCAAGTCTCTCCAGCCATTTCCTGTGTGTGACATCATTGTGTATCCCCTAGCGGCAGCATGATGCGTGTCTTGTCTGCTCCCTGGGTGGCGTGCGCTAAGTATTCCGTAAACATGGGGGTTCGGCGCTCTCTTTGTTGAATGAGTCTGAAAGGGGACTTTTGATGCTCTGTCACTCTTAATGCAACACTTGCACCACTAAGCCTAATGCAACCAAACTGTAATTTAACTATATCAGCCTGGAACAGTTGATCTTTACTCATTCTCAAAAAGCTAAAGATGACAGCTTTTACTGTGATAGTGATAGTATTCTCAAAAGGCAGGAAAGACGGGCTTTAAGCTTTGCCTTCCTATATAAAAACACATAAAATCAAAACGGCAAGTTCTTAAGGTTCACGCTTTTTGTTTTTCAACTTTTTTAAAACATTGAAATTGACAACCAGCAGACATTTTGATTCTTTTTATATTCATGATTCATTATTAGGTTTTTTAATTTTTTTGGCTCTTATAGCTTTAGTATTTTTGAAATTGAATTGTGTCATCAATATCTTAACTCACTTTCAGTTGGGAAATCAGATGTTAAGAGGTTTTAAGGTTTGTAGGCCTTTACAACCTTAACTCTACCCAGGAACAAGCCTTGACCCAAGCATAACTGTAACCTTGCACCATCTCCAGATTATAAGTGTTACAGTAATGTTCCTGTGTCTAAAGAGCCTGAGCCTTTAATGTTTAAACTAAAGCATGGCAGATGTTTTTTATTTATTTTTCAAAAGTGCTTTTATTTATTTACGCATACAAGCATGATATTCACACATTTTTTTATTTTAAAACAAAGATGAAAGGATCATTACTGTACACAATAACACAATAGTGCTAACTGACAAGTGTTGGAACATGTTAACACTGGTTTTAAAATCAAAACAAAAAATGTTAAAATCGTTAAATAATGAAATAGCTTAAATACCGAAATTCGAGGGAAGGAACTCTTACATTTCCATCTGGAGAAAAAAAAACTGTATTAGCAAAACATGTTTCTGCACTGCCCACTTCCGCTAAATCATAACCCACGCATGCATACAATCCTTATTTTTACCCTAGTACTCTATTGAAAAACGAAGTAGGCCTGTTTTTTGGCGCATTCGTTTTCGATGACTTTTCCGTGTGATTTTTTAAACGACTGCAGCTACTTCTGCAAGTTGCACCTGTTTCCAGGAGCAGAAGATCTGCTTGTCGTTTTAGTGGAAAATTATTTTCCTTCATAAAGTGAATTGCCAGCAGTTGTTGTATGAGCTGCAGCCTAAGCTAGCCAGCTGTGTAAATGAAACAAGTGCTCGCTTTGACTTCCTTCTGTATTTTTTTTTTATTTTACATAAAGGATTTCGTTTTGTTACAAATTATTAGCAGCCTGTATTTTTTTTAAAAACGACGTTACACTCGAAAAAGAAACACATTTCGTAGATTTTTAAGAACTCTGGCAACCCACGAAAAGGTTCGTAGAAGGTATTTTTGTTTGAGTCGATGTATTAATATAAGATACGAGGTTAATAAATGACCTGAAAAAATAATAATATGTATAATATATAATAACAATAATAACAGTAACAAGAATATTGGTTTAAGCAGGTTTAGAAAAAATGAGTCAAAAATCATTATCAGGTCATTATAAAAGTAGTTTGAGTTTAAATGCGACGCTTCATCCGAATTATCTTAACTGTTAAATGTAGGCCTGTTATTGTTCAAAACGATAGGATGCTATTCTTACAAGTAGGCCACAAACTCATTCAGGTTTCGACACAACAAAAACAAACAAACAAAGGTCAAACACATGCAAGATGATGTCGGAAAAGCAGCACCGTCGTGTACAGTACCTGTTAGAACTGCAATTCTACACGGGTTTCTTTATTTGAGAAACTCCCACACGCGTTCTTCTCGACATTGGATCCCACGGGCCGTGATTTAGAGCAAAAAGCTTAAATTCACCGTGGACCTCGAGTCTCCGAGGACAGCCGGCGTCACTCCACGCTATCCGTTCAAGAAAAGCCAACGCTTTGTTTCTAAGTTTTTCAGTATAGTCTATTTAAAGGCGGACCTCAACATCTGAACATCTGTTCAATTCACGTGACTCTAAAATGCTAACATCTGTTCAAAATAAGTTTCATTCGTGTGCCTCTAACATCCATCTGCCAAATGCCTTACAAGTGGAAATGAACTCAAACTTTGGTCCAGTTTTCTCCTGAAGTTCAGTGGGAGCTTTATGACGTTTGTGTAAAAATGGGAAATGTTTACAGTTATTTAAACCAATATTAGAGCGATTAAAACAGTTGTCCGCGATGAATTATTCGTTAGAAACTCGACGTAATTTGTTTGTATGTCTCTCGAGGGGATTTTTTATTTAGGTTAGCATTACAGTTGCTCAGCATACAGGCCAGCTTCATCCACCCCACCTTCCCATGTCCTGCTGAAGGCAGCTTAAATTTCATAGACATCTGGGAATTCCGCACATGCCTCAAAACCCAATTACACACCTTCAAACGTGCACGTGCTTTTATTTCAAATATTCCATCATTCCAAAATACTTTCCCAGACTACATATAAAACCAAACGCAATTGACAGTACTACGTATATGATTCAATGCCAAAAACAAACCACGAACCTACCAAAAATATCCCACAGGCCTTAGCAAGACCAAACGCATTTTAGGTTTTTTATTTAGAGTGAATCATTTGATTTTACCTAGTGAACTGGATGCACTTAAATCGCAATGCACTTATTTTTATTAAATAAATGAAACTGGACAAAAGACTAAATTAATGAGCAGCACTGTCTTTTTTTCCTTGCACACAGTATTTTTGGAGCAGCCTCTGGCTATACATCCAATGCAATCCCTAGGGATTTGACCCTATGACGCATGTGTGTATTTGGGAAGCTCTAGCTGGTTGAAAACGATGATATTTAGTTCAACTGTAAAAAAGACTTTCAGAATATTTTAGGGGTACATGCCATGAATACAAACCTATTTTCTTGTCATCTTCTCCGTTTTTACCCGCCTCTCAGATTAACTGACAGTACATATTTATGAACATATATGTCCATAATTTTGGATTAGATGAATGTCAACCAACTAAATCGTAGCAGCTAGAATTAGCCAGATCAATCGTGATATTCTGCTTATATAAAAAAATTATATTGTGATAATGCACCATTTCTGCATTAATTGCACGCATTTTCTCCATTACCGTGCTGTGTGAATTCAAACAATATACTTGTTGTACTGTTAAAACAGGAACACATTTTTTAAATTAAAAATAATAAAACAATAGCTTATGTTTTTTCCCAACTTCATTTAGCGTATTTTTGTCTCTGTTTTCCTGGCCTATGTCAACTCGAATAATTATTTTTTAGATATAGACTAAATATTGGAATCATTTGTCATAATAAGACTAAACGAATGGTATTTACCAATAACGTTTCATAATTTTTCCAAAACCGAACAATGAAATTAATGAATGTTGATACTAGCGTGAAATATTTCTTAAAAGTTCTTCATCTTTATTACAGAAATACACATTTATTTACAAAAGTAGCAAAAAATAAGAATGCATTTCGACACAGGATACATTTGCCTTCATTTCAAAAAGTGTGTCATCAATAAATAAATAGAATCGTACTAAAAACTTTGTATTTTGCACAGGATTTGAACTAGAGGCTTCATTCCCTTCCCTTCATCTTCTCGTCGACAGTCCTTGCGATGCAATTTCACTTTCTCCAAGAAAGCTATGCACAACTGAGTCTTAAAAAAAAAAAAAAAACATGCATATGCACACACATTTCCAACATTCGTTGTCAATAATAACACTCGCGAGGAAGTCCATATGCAACAATCGCTGTCCGTGGCCTTCTCTCGCTAATAGCCATGACCTCTGTTGGAACATTTGCAGTTTCCCTCAAGATTATGAAGGAATCTAGCATTGTGTCGGCGTATTGGTCCTCGAGTTTTCCCAGCTCTTGGCTTTCACCTGCGAATAACAGCATGATTTAGGCGGGACAATGTTTGCAATAGGCAAAACATTATATTTACAGTAACCTATTCGTTTTGAGGGGGGAAATGTGCTACAATAGGCCGTACTCATAGTAAACAATTCGGTTGCATTACATGCAATAGCCGTTTAACAATTTTAGACGTAAGCTACATTTTTTAACCAAACTTAGTTGTTACCGGTTCTAAAAAGAGAGACGCGGTGTGTAAAAATAAAGCCATGCTGATAGTAAACAAAACCGGGCGATCTGAAATACATGCAACAGCTGTTGGTTTTACAACTTGAGGCGGAACGTGTAGAATGAAGTAAATGTTTTGAGAGATCTTACTCAATCGTTTACAAGATTACATCATTAAAGACGAGGGATATTGTGAAAGCGTACCATGTGAAAACAAAAAAAAACTTTTCTTTGCACACTAGTGAGATGCAGACATGGACCAAGCGCCCTCCATCCTCCAAACCGAGAACGCGTAGCTCAAACGTTCGTGAGCAACATAACTACAACTTGCCATCTTGGAGTCCAGCTCGTCACTCTGTAGAACCTGACAGAGAAAATCGATGTACCTGGCGGCGAGTTTTAGCGTCTGTATTTTGCTCAGTTTGTCAGAGGGTAAAGTGGGGATGATTTTGCGCAAAGCCGCGAACGCTTCGTTGAGCGACTGCGTCCTCTGTCGCTCGCGTACGTTCGCCATAACGCGCTGCGTCTGCAGATCCTCAAAAGACTGAGGGCTGTTGCTGCTGTTGCTAGACTTTTTCCCCCTTTTCCCAAGGGTCGAACTGTCGGAATCCTCCCCGTTTTTCCTGCTCGACCGTCTTTTCCTTGCGCACCTCTTCGGTGGCCTGTCGGGCTCTCCGTCGCTGTTGCTGAGGCTGTCCGCGGGAGACACGGGGGAGCTGGAGGAGTCTCTCGCGGGCTCTTCGGGCATCTCGTTCAAGTCTGCTGAAAGCGCGTCCGAACAGAGACGTTATTCCCTCATGAGGGTTAAGTACAATTCCAATCGTGCGTTATTTATTCTGGAGGAAATAACTAGGTATCCGGGATTCCAAGCAACTTTGAGTTAGGTTGAAAGCAAAAAGTTGGGGAGCTCTTATAGTCTGCTAAAGTGTTTGTGAGAAGAGAGATGATTGGCCAACAAGGCTTAAGACGTGAGAAGGAGGGTGGGGGAAACTTTTCTTTTAAACTCAAGATATTTTCCTTGACAAGTCTGACAGTTCTTTGGTGAACAGAAAAAAATAGCGATTGCATGCTCAACTAACTGAAAGGATTCGTTGTGCTTTGATTAGATTTGAAAACAATGTACAGTCAGTACATTTTAGAATAAACCCGGTATTTCCTGTGAAATTATAACGTACTTAATTCGGTTATTTGTTATTTCATATTTCATCACACGAACGTATTTTTTAGAACCAAAATCTTTGCAGTGAAAAAAATCTAATAACCCATGCCCGAAGAAACGTGCTTTAAAAAAATATAAACGCAACGCAATAAGGCGTATCTTGTCTGTCAGGTTCCAGTTTGATTTGTGTTTAGGAATTAATTAAGAATTATAATCTTAGAAGTATGTCTGAAAATATCAGATCTGCTTCGAAACACTGTTTTAGGATTCAAATAAGTGGTTTTCAGACTCTGCGTATATAGTAATTTCCATGAATGATATATTACATAATCTATCTAGATTGTGACAGCCTTTCACTTGGAAGAACAATTTGAAACCCAGGCCAAGATGTACAACCTAAACATGTCAAGTGTAAATGAGCAGAATCTGTATACTTTTAACACATTAATAAAATACTGTCCACTGTAACACTGCACAGATTTGTAATTTTAGAGTTTTGTTTATGTAAAGCGAACTGATAAACGTTCTCCACCAGGGGTCGTGATATTCTGGTTGTAGCTACTAGAGTTACAAGTCCTTGAAATTAATTGGCAGTGAACTAAATCAGAGGAATAACACACATTATTTTGAAATCCATTGGAAATTCATACTGATCTGGAAGACTGGCAGGTATCCAATATAACTTTCACAGCTCAATTGTGAATCATTTCAATTTATTATATTTTAAAGGCAGAACTATCAAAGAAGAAACACATTCTCTTGTCATTTCCACCCTGTGATGTTTCATGTTCTAGACAACATTACAGAGTATAACACGCTAGTATATCTGAAGGTCTTTCGGCAACTAGCAGATAACCCTAATAACACTTGGGCTGCAGCCCTACCAAGGGGACATAAATTATCTGGGTAATGTCCAATATTCACCTCTTGCATAATTTAAAGTTGTTGCACAATTTATGCAGCTAGGGTGGAGGACTGATAAACATGTTAGGGGATTTTGGTTCAGCTCAGTCCAGTGTTTATGCAGTCCTGTTTCAGCTCCTCGGGTCTCTTAAAAGACAAATCCTGGATTCGCATTATACATCTAACACCACACACGTGGCATATAATCGATTTCCCTGTCCAGGACTGCTGAGTGAGTGAGGATTTTGACTCGCACTAAGTATGTGATGATGATTCATGCTCTGACTCAAATATCGAGAAGTCCAAGAATCTGATACTTTACAGCTCCTCCCGCTGCACGGAGTGCAAGGACGGATCTAGCATTGCTCTGCAGCACCTCACTGAGGGCTGCAATAACTGTGTTATCATGTATTAATGGCACTGTGAAAGAAGCAGTCTTGTCTCTTTGGGCCTTCACTCTTGTGAAGTGGTGAAACAAGCCATCAACATTGTACTGTATGGCTACATGTAATACATCTAGTATTACATGTAGAGATACAGGAGACAGACAGAGAGAGAAGGATGGATGGATGGAAAGACAGATGGACAGATGGATAGATAGATGGATGGACAGAAAAAGAAGGATGGATGGATAGGCGGACAGACAGACACAGAGACGGATGGACAGAGAGATGGATGGATAGACAGAGAGGGAGAGAGATGGATGGATGGATGGATGGATGGATGGATGGACAGAAAGATGGATTGATGGACAGAGAGAGAAGGATGGATGGACGGACGGACAGAGAGAGAAGGATGGATGGACAAACAGACAGACAGAGAGATGGATGGATAGACAGAGAGATAGATGGATAGACAGAGAGGGAGAGAGATGGACAGATGGATGGATGGACAGACAGATGGATGATGGACAGAGAGAGAAGGATGGATGGAATGACAGACGGAGAGATGGATGGACAGACAGGAAGAGATATGGATGGATGGACGGAAAGACAGACAGAGAGATGGATGGAAAGAGAGAGGGAGAGAGACGGATGGATGGATGGATAGATGGATGGACAGACAGAGAGATGGATGGAAAGAGAGAGGGAGAGAGACGGATGGATGGATGGATAGATGGATGGACAGACAGACAGATGGATAGATGGACAGAGAGAGAAGGATGGATGGACGGACGGACAGACAAGAGAGATGGATGGATAGACAGAGAGACGGATGGATAGACAGGGAGAGAGATGATGGATGGATGGATGGATGGATGGATGGATAGACAGAGAGATGGATGGATAGACAGAGAGGGAGAGAGATGGACAGATGGATGGATGAACAGACGGATGATGGACAGAGAGAGAAGGATGGATGGAATGACAGACGGAGAGATGGATGGATGGACAGACAGGAAGATATATGGATGGATGGACGGACAGACAGAGAGATGGATGGAAAGAGAGAGGGAGAGAGACGGATGGATGGATGGATAGATGGATGGACAGACAGAGAGATGGATGGAAAGAGAGGGAGAGAGACGGATGGATGGATGGATAGATGGATGGACAGACAGACAGATGGATAGATGGACAGAGAGAGAAGGATGGATGGACGGACGGACAGACAAGAGAGATGGATGGATAGACAGAGAGACGGATGGATAAACAGACCCGGAGAGAGACGATGGATGGATGGATGGATGGATAGATGGATGGACAGACAGATGGATGGATAGATGGACAGAGAGAAGGATGGATGGAATGACAGATGGAGAGATGGATGGACGGACAGACAGACAGAGAAATGGATGGAAAGACAGAGAGACAGATGGATAAACAGAGAGGGAGAGAAACGGATGGTTATAGAGAGAGAGAGAGAGAGAGAGAGAGAGAGAGAGAATGGATGGATGGACAGATAGAGAGATGGATGGATGGATGGACAGACAAATGGATGGATGGACAGAGAGAGAAGGATGGATGGAATGACAGAGAGATGGATGGATGGGTGGACGGACAGATGGATAAATGGATGGACAGAGAGACAGATGGATGAATGGACAGACAGAGAGATGGATGGATTGATGGACGAAGGGACAGAGAGATGGACGGACGGAGGGACAGAGACATGGATGGATTGATGGACAGACATAAAAAATCCAGAAAAACACATTTTTGTTATGAATTGATTTGCATTTTAATGAGTGAAATAAGTATTTAACCCCTTTGCTAAACAACACTTAGTACTTGAGGGCAAAACTTGTTGGCAATCAGAGGTCAGATGTTTTTTTGTAGTTGATCACCAGATTTGCACACATCTCAGGAGGGGTTTTGTCCCAGATCTTCTCCAAGCCATTAAGGTTTCGAGGCTGATGTTTGGCAACTCAAACCTTCAGCTCCCTCCACAGATTTTCTATGAGATTAAGGTCTGGAGACTGGCTATGCCACTCCAGGACCTTAATGTGCTTCTTCTTGAGCCACTCCTTTGTTGCCTTGGCTGTGTGTTTTGGGTCATTGTCATGCTGGAATACCCATCCACGACCCATTTCAATGCCCTGGCTGAGGGAAGAAGGTTTTCACCCAAGATTTGACGGTACATGGCCCCGTCCATCGTCCCTTTGATGGGGTGCACTTGTCCTGTCCCAATAGCAGATAAACACCCCAAAGCATAATGTTTCCACCTCCATGTTTGAGATGGTGTTCTTGGGGTCATAGGCAGCATTGCTCCTCCTCCAAACACGGCGAGTTGATGCCAAAAAGCTAGATTTTTGTCTCATCTAACCACAACACTTTCACTTTTCCAGTTCTCATGTGCTCTGAATCGTTCAGATGTTCACTGTCAAACTTCAGAGGGGCCTGTGCATGTGCTTTCTTGAGCAGGGGGACCTTGCGGGTGCTGTAGGATTTCAGTCCTTCATGGCGTAGTCTCTCAATGTTAAAATAAACCTATCACTAAAATTAGATTAATTAATATAGACTATTAATTTTTTTGTCAGTGGGCAAACATACAGAATCAGCTGGGGATCAATTTTTTTTTCCCTCACTGTAGACAGACAAACAGACCAAGCTGATTTTTGCCACATGTTTGAGGATAACAAGGCTTAAGAAATGAAAATAAAAAAAAGTCGGTTGGCAAAACACTGATTTCCTCTTTTTAACATCTTTTCTTCAGGTAGTGGAGAGCTGTTTGTTGGAAGGCTTGGGTTAGCAGTTTATTCTCATTACATTAAGGCCCTCAGCTGAACTAACGTCATGATGAGAGGCAGACTCCAGATGTCGTATCGGCTCCTGATAGGACCTGTCTGGCCCACAAAAGAGAAAGGATATGGGTGACGATTAGAGAGGTGAGGATGAATATACACAGATAAAGTCTGTCTGGATCTGAAGACTGGACTATGAATGAGTGCTTTCAGTGTGGACAGATTTGCTGGCCTGGATGAGCAACAGAGAAGAGGCACATGGTGATTCTGAGTTTGCATTCTTCTTGGTAGACTAATGAGATATGTGCTAACCAAGAAAACATCAGTTATTGAGAGAGCAGCTTAAAATATTTACATTTACATTTACATTTACATTTAGTCATTTAGCAGACGCTTTTATCCAAAGCGACTTACAATAGAAGCAATCAGAGCAACAAGAGAGCGACAGTGTATAAGTGCTGTGGCAAATTTCAGTTAGATAAACACGATAAGTCTTGCAAGGGTTTTTTTTTTTTTTTTTTTTTTTTTTTTTATATACAGGTCCTTCTCAAAAAATTAGCATATTGTGATAAAGTTCATTATTTTCTGTAATGTACTGATAAACATTAGACTTTCATATATTTTAGATTCATTACACACAACTCGAAGTAGTTCAAGCCTTTTATTGTTTTAATATTGATGATTTTGGCATACAGCTCATGAAAACCCAAAATTCCTATCTCAAAAAATTAGCATATCATGAAAAGGTTCTCTAAACGAGCTATTAACCTAATCATCTGAATCAACTAATTAACTCTAAACACCTGCAAAAGATTCCTGAGGCTTTTAAAAACTCCCAGCCTGGTTCATTACTCAAAACCGCAATCATGGGTAAGACTGCCGACCTGACTGCTGTCCAGAAGGCCATCATTGACACCCTCAAGCAAGAGGTCTGTGGGAAGGAAAAAGTGTGGCAGAAAACGCTGCACAACGAGAAGAGGTGACCGGACCCTGAGGAAGATTGTGGAGAAGGACCGATTCCAGACCTTGGGGGACCTGCGGAAGCAGTGGACTGAGTCTGGAGTAGAAACATCCAGAGCCACCGTGTACAGGCGTGTGCAGGAAATGGGCTACAGGTGCCGCATTCCCCAGGTCAAGCCACTTTTGAACCAGAAACAGCGGCAGAAGCGCCTGACCTGGGCTACAGAGAAGCAGCACTGGACTGTTGCTCAGTGGTCCAAAGTACTTTTTTCGGATGAAAGCAAATTTTGCATGTCATTCGGAAATCAAGGTGCCAGAGTCTGGAGGAAGACTGGGGAGAGGGAAATGCCAAAATGCCTGAAGTCCAGTGTCAAGTACCCACAGTCAGTGATGGTCTGGGGTGCCATGTCAGCTGCTGGTGTTGGTCCACTGTGTTTTATCAAGGGCAGGGTCAATGCAGCTAGCTATCAGGAGATTTTGGAGCACTTCATGCTTCCATCTGCTGAAAAGCTTTATGGAGATGAAGATTTCATTTTTCAGCACGACCTGGCACCTGCTCACAGTGCCAAAACCACTGGTAAATGGTTTACTGACCATGGTATTACTGTGCTCAATTGGCCTGCCAACTCTCCTGACCTGAACCCCATAGAGAATCTGTGGGATATTGTGAAGAGAAAGTTGAGAGACGCAAGACCCAACACTCTGGATGAGCTTAAGGCCGCTATCGAAGCATCCTGGGCCTCCATAACACCTCAGCAGTGCCACAGGCTGATTGCCTCCATGCCACGCCGCATTGAAGCAGTCATTTCTGCAAAAGGATTCCCGACCAAGTATTGAGTGCATAACTGAACATAATTATTTGAAGGTTGACTTTTTTTGTATTAAAAACACTTTTCTTTTATTGGTCGGATGAAATATGCTAATTTTTTGAGATAGGAATTTTGGGTTTTCATGAGCTGTATGCCAAAATCATCAATATTAAAACAATAAAAGGCTTGAACTACTTCGAGTTGTGTGTAATGAATCTAAAATATATGAAAGTCTAATGTTTATCAGTACATTACAGAAAATAATGAACTTTATCACAATATGCTAATTTTTTGAGAAGGACCTGTAAATATAGAAAACTGAAAAGAGTAGGAAAGAGCTAGTGTCAATTGGTCAAGTTCTGCCGAAAAAGATGGGTTTTCAGACGTTTTTTGAAGATGGTGAATGACTCAGCTGATCGAATTGAGATGGGTAGGTCATTCCACCAGCTGGGAACAGTCCACAAAAAGGTACGTGAAAGTGATTTTGAGCCTCTTTGGGATGGCACCACAAGGCGTCGTTCATTTGCAGAACGCAAGCTTCTGGAAGGGACATAAGGTTGGATTAGACAGTTTAGGTATTCTGGTGCAGTGCCAGCGGTTGTCTTGTAGGCAAGCACCAGTACCTTGAATTTGATGCGAGCAGCTACTGGCAGCCAATGCAGTCTGATGAAGAGAGGTGTGACATGGGCTTTCTTCGGCTCATTAAAGACCACTCTTGCTGCTGCATTCTGAATCATCTGCAAAGGCTTGGAAGTGCATGCAGGAAGGCCTGCCAAGAGTGCATTACAATAGTCCAGTCTGGAGAGGACAAGAGCTTGGACAAGAAGTTGTGTAGCCTGCTCTGATAGGAAGGATCTGATCTTCCTAATGTTGTACAAGGCAAATCTGCAGGATCGAGCTGTAGCAGCAATATGGTCTGTAAAGGTTAACTGGTTGTCCATCACAACTCCAAGATTCCTGGCTGTCCTAGAGGAAGATATGGTTGATGAATTTAGCTGTATAGAGAAGTTGTGATGAAGCGCGGGGTTGGCTGAGATCACAATCAGTTCAGTCTTAGCAAGGTTGAGCTGAAGATGGTGTTCTTTCATCCAGCCAGAGATGTCGGTCAGACAAGCTGCGATGCGGGCAGGAACCGTGGGGTCATCTGGATGGAAGGAGAAGTAGAGTTGCGTGTCATCAGCATAGCAGTGATAGGAAAAAGCATGCTTCCGAATGACAGAACCTAACGATGACATGTAGATGGAGAAGAGCAGTGGTCCAAGCACTGAGCCTTGAGGAACTCCAGTAGCAAGATGTTGTGACTCAGAAACTACACTCCTCCAAGCCACCTTGAAGGACCTACCTGAGAGGTAAGACTTGAACCATTGGAGTGCGGTTCCTGAGATGCCCATCTTCATGAGGGTGGACAGGAGGATCTGGTGGTTGACTGTGTCAAATGCAGCAGACAGATCCAGTAAAATGAGTACTGAGGATTTGGATACTGCTCTTGCCAATCTTAGGGCTTCAGTGACTGAGAGCAGGGCAGTCTCAGTTGAGTGGCCACTTTTGAAGCCAGACTGGTTTATGTCCAGGAGATGGTTCTGTGCAAGAAAGATAGAGAGTTGGTTGTATACTACTCGCTCAAGTGTCTTAGCGATGAATGGGAGAAGGGATACTGGTCTGTAGTTTTCTAAAAGTGCTGGATTTAGAGTGGGTTTCTTGAGCAGTGGTATGACCCGAGCCTGCTTAAATGCTGTAGGAAATGTGCCAGTGTGGAGCGAGGTGTTTATGATGTGGGTAAGTGCTGGTATAACAGAGGTAGAAATGGCTTGGAGAATGTGAGTGGGGATAGGATCAAGCGGACAGGTAGTAGGATGATTGGAAATAATAAGTTTGGAGACGTCAGTCTCCATGAGTGGAGAGAAAGAGGAGAGAGTGTGAGTATTTGCTGTTGTGAAATTTGTATCAGTATGTGGTGTGGAAAATTGGTCGCTAATTGTTCTTGTCTTATTAATGAAAAATGTTGCAAAGTCATCAGCTGTAAGAGTTGATGTAGGAGGGGGAGGAGGAGGACAAAGGAGAGAAGAGAATGTTTTAAAAAGTGTGCGAGAATCGGGACAATTATTAATTTTGTTGTGGTAGTATGTTGATTTAGCAGTGGAGACATCTGCAGAGAATGAAGAGAGAAGTGACTGATACGCATTAAGGTCATTAGGGTTGTGTGATTTGCGCCACTTCCGCTCTGCAGCCCTGAGTCTAGAACGATGTTCACGGAGAACATCGGACAGCCAGGTGTGGTGCGTGCTGGTCTGGATAAGAGAGGGCAGAAGTTGTCTAGACAGGCTGATAAAGTGGAGCAAAGAGTGTCAGTAGCAGTGTTAGTGTCCAGTGCTGAGAACTGAGAGGGTGGAGGAAGTGCGGATGAAACCATAGACGATAGGCAGGAGGTAGAAAGTGTGCGTAGATTACGCCTAAAGGTGACTTGCGGTGGAGTGCGTGTTGTGTCTGTAGCCAATGTGAGGTCAGAGGTGATAAGGAAGTGGTCTGAAGTGTGCAGCGGAGTAACCAGAGTGTTGGCAGTTAAACAGTAGCGAGTGTAGATAAGGTCCAATTGGTTACCTGATTTGTGAGTAGCTGTGGTAGATACTCGCATGAGGTCAAATGAAGTAAGAAGAGTATTGAAGTCTGTAGCTTGGAGTTTTTCTAGATGGATGTTGAAGTCTCCAAGTAGTACCAGAGGAGTACCATCCTCCGGGAAGTGTGAGAGTAGCATGTCCAACTCCTCCAAGAAGTTACCAAGTTGACCTGGTGGACGATAAACAACTACAAGGTGGATTTTAACAGGGTGGATAACCGTAATTGCATGGGATTCAAATGATGTGTTGTTGGTGAAAGATGATAGTGGACTGAATTTCCAATCATTTGAAATGAGTAGACCAGTACCTCCACCCCTCCCAGTTTGGCGAGGGGTGTGTGAAAAAGTGTACATATTGGATAGGGCAGCCGGGGTGGCCGTGTCCTCATGTTTAATCCAAGTCTCAGTTAGGGCCAAAAAGCTGAGACATGAATGATTAGCAATTGAGGAGATAAATTCAGCTTTATTTACTGCAGACTGGCAGTTCCAGAGCCCAATTGAAACAGAGATTGAATTAGATGTAGAGGAAATAGAGACATTGCGCAGATTATTAGGGTTGCGCTGCCTCCAGTGTAAAGTGCGTGAGTTGCGAGTGTTAGTAGTAATAGTAGGGATTTGTAAACACATAGTGAGTATAAGGGATTTAATCAGTTATAAGAAAGAGTAGGCAGTATAAAAGTAAAGTAAGGGGAAAGTGATACTCAAGTGCCTTGTCGGTGTTCTTGCTCGGTGGAGTCGAGCAAGGTAGAGTCGATGGTCTTTACACTTGTCGGTCTTCACGCGAGGAGGGCTTCACACGAGGGCTGCCGCGACCGCTGCCGCGGTGTAATAACCACTTATATATTCTGACACGTCAATTGAATTCAGCAGGCCACGCCTTGCTAGTTGGCTAACCGAAACTACAAAACTACACGAGACCCACGAGAACAAACGCGACTTGAGCGAGTGGTTCACACGGTAAACAAAGTAAGCAAAACAAATATCTCCTAGCAACAACAATCGCGTTAAAATCTAATGAGTAAAAAAGACAAAACACTTACAGACTGCTGTTCCTTCTGCTGTTCTGTTGCTATGACTGGTACTACTTGCAAATCGGTAAATAAGTACTCCAGCTGGCTTTGGCCACGCCTTGCTAGTTGGCTAACCGAAACTACAAAACTACACGAGACCCACGAGAACAAACGCGACTTGAGCGAGTGGTTCACACGGTAAACAAAGTAAGCAAAACAAATATCTCCTAGCAACAACAATCGCGTTAAAATCTAATGAGTAAAAAAGACAAAACACTTACAGACTGCTGTTCCTTCTGCTGTTCTGTTGCTATGACTGGTACTACTTGCAAATCGGTAAATAAGTACTCCAGCTGGCTTTGGCCACGCCTTGCTAGTTGGCTAACCGAAACTACAAAACTACACGAGACCCACGAGAACAAACGCGACTTGAGCGAGTGGTTCACACGGTAAACAAAGTAAGCAAAACAAATATCTCCTAGCAACAACAATCGCGTTAAAATCTAATGAGTAAAAAAGACAAAACACTTACAGACTGCTGTTCCTTCTGCTGTTCTGTTGCTAAAATATAATGTAGAACATTAAATGTTTCATCAAATTTGAGAGCTTTCTGACCTGGCATAGAGAGCAACACAACAGAAACATTCAAGGCCCAGAAAGGTAGTAAGGACATCATTAAAATAATCCATGTGACATCATGGACATTCCGTATTGAAAGCGTGAAAAGTTTTATTAATTTTAAGTTTCATGTACTTGATGTTCCTACTAACTACTTACGTATACTGAACACAGTGGAGTTTTTTAATATAAATGATATTTTCATTATTTATCATGACATGTATTGCACTGTATACATATTACATACACTGTATATATGGTTTACATAGTCAAGTCATTGAAAGTTATTTCCCTTTTTATCAGTGAAAAAGTTTAGCATTTATTTAGTGATATTTCAGTAAGACTAATGAATTCATACAATAAATCTGTTTGAGGCCCATGATCTGCTTTATGTTTTTAGATTAGACACTGTTCCATTGTTTTAATGTTCTTGGGGCCACTGAGTCGCTCCATACCATTCCAAATCATTACTCAGTATGTCATGCCAGACCACACACACACACACACACACACAAACTGTGGTCTTTTAATTTGAAAAGTGACAGTTTTTCACTAAAGTAAATGGCAGGGAATCTGTGGCACAGTGAGAACAATAGCAGATGCCAGTTACATTGGCCAGTTCAATACAAGATTCAGCATATAATGCAATAGATAATGAAAGGGCGATCAAAAATAGTGAAGTATCCAGCTAAAAAAGTTTTGGTTTCCAAAATATTGGTATTTGGCTCCCATAAAATAATCAAATTGGAAGATTAGGGAAACATTCTGTCTTTGCTGGGTAGTACTCAAATTCTATGTTTTGTATTTCTGAGAGTGAACCAAATATGTGACCTTGGACCACAAAACTTAAGTAGCATGGGTATATTTGTAGCAATAGCCAACAATACACTGTATGGGTCAAAATAATCTATTTTTTTAGGCCAAAAATCATTAGGATATTAAGATCATGAGTATATTTTGTAAATTTCCTACCAAAAATATATCGAAACATAATTTTTTATTAGTAATATGCATTGATATATATATATATTTTTTTTTTTGCACCCTCAGATTCCAGATATTCAAATAATTGTATCTCAGCCAAATATTGTCCTATATCCTAACCATGCATCAATGGAAAGCTTATTTATCAGCTTTCAGATGATGTATAAATATCAGTTTCAAAAAATTGTCTGGTTTTGTGGTCCAGGGTCACATATAAAGTAGGAAATATATAAAAAAATATATAATAATAAGTATGCCAGTTACATACTGCATGTAAACATGATTTATAAAAAAAACAATGGCTTTCTGTTGTTTCCTGTAAATGAACTACAATCCTTTCACACTAATTGTGAATTAAATAATTATATAAAATGAAAATTCTGTCACCCTCATGTCGTTTCAAACCCGTAAGACCTTTGTTCATCTTCAGAACACAAATGAAGATATTTTTGATGAGAGCTTTCTGACCCTGCATAGACAGCAACAAGGCCCAGAAGGGTAGTAAGGACATTGATAAAATAGTCCATCAGTGGTTCAACCTTCAAGGTACTGTATGTAGGATTGACACCCAGTGGTTGAACTAGGTATTGCAGTCCAAATTCAAAATATCGAACGTGTAGGTTGCCCGACAGACGACACCAACAGGAACGAGCGTAACCTGACCATAGAAAGCATCGAGCATTACACTAAGTTAATCAGCTAATGTATACGTTTGCAATATTTGTATTGTTTGCAAATTATAAACTACCTCATGTAGATTTTATAAATCTGAATCTGCCTTTAATTTCGGAGGCTGCTGCTGCATCCTCAGGACTGTTATTCATTGTGAGGTGTAAAATACTATAATTTATTTCTAATGTTTGAAATCTAAAGGTTAAGTTTCTCAAACGAGACTGCCTCAATGGCAGTTAAGCCTAAGCCCTCTACTCTGCAAATCCACACTCTGGAGTTACTATTTTTACTTTTTTCCTTGCCCCGACGACACATTTTCAAAGGAGAATAACTGTAGCATTGTTTTTCATATAAACAAGTATGTTAACTTAGCAAGCTTCTTAAATACCTGCAAACATATTATGGTATTTTTATGCTTTAGTAGAGTCAAAATCTTACATACAGCACCTTTAATACTTTTTGTGCGCAAAGAAAACAAAAATAACAACTTTATTCAACAATTTCTTATATTCCGTGTCAGTCTTCGCGGCTTGTTTACAAAAGTATCACGATGCCTGTGTGTGGTGCTCCTGATGCAGAAGCCGCTGTTTTGACATAGAACGTCCATTTCTCTTAGTTTTTTTTTTTTAGTTCATCTGTATATTCTGGTTCAAATAAATAAGGCTGGGCAAAAAAATTGCAAGTTATCCTCTCTGGCGAAATCTTCAGACATGTTTACGCAGACATTGTCTTCTTCTGCTAAACAAGGTGCAGCGCATCTGGGTTCTATATCAGAAAGCCGACTCCTGTGTCATGTACTCAAAGACTGACACAGAAGAGACGAAATTGTTGAATAAAGTCATTATTTTTGTTTTCTTTGCACACAAAAAGTATTCTTGTAGCTTCGTAAAATTACGGTTGAACCACTGATGTCACATGGGTGGTAGACTAATGAGTGTTAGTCTCTGGGTCAGAAATCTTTCAGATTTCATCAAAAATACCTTAATTTGTGCACACAAAAATGAACAAAAACAGGTTTGGAACGACGCGAGGGTGAGTAATTAATGACCGAATTTTTATTTTTGGGTGAATCACTTTGGTTTAAATGACGGAGGTTGTCAGCATTTTTCTACAGTCTCAGAAAACAATCGTACATCGCACTATGGTAGTTAAGCAGCCCTGGTCTGTACCTCAAAGCATGCTATGAATCTTAGTTATCAGCATACTTGACTATCTGTTTGAACCTGAGTTATGTTACTGCATGCGTGTTTGTTGGTGTGCGTGTGTGTGCGATGACAGTTGGGGTCACCAAGAGTGCTACAGCTGTGTGTGGGGATGAATATGGGACGTTGGGGTAACAGGCAGAGGTTGGGGTTGTAGGCTGAGGGAGCGCGAGCAGGGGAGGGGACGGCGTCCCGTGCCAAAAACAACAGAGGAAGGGGACGGATGCTCCCGCTGGCTCTGCAGCCTGCACTCGAGAGAAGCTTAGCCGCAACGTCCTCCCACCAGCACTCCTAAACTTTGCAGCTGGGGGAAGAGGGGGAGCGATACAGAAAGAGAGAGATTGTGTTTAGGGGTCAAGCACTGGTTGTCTGAGGTATTAAAATTTGTGTGACCCTTTCGTTTCAAGTGGGGTACTTAGAGCCACAGACATCTGAATATTTTTCGTTTTGTCAGCTTTAAGGCCTCGCGTTACACCGGCGATAAATTCTTGGGAGGTTTTTATAAGCAGGAGATCTCCAAAAATGTGTGGGAGCAACAACAATATCTCTCCTCTTGTCTGCACCATCACCATTTTTCCATCACACCAACTGTTCAATGTACCTACAGGCGTAGTTTTCCCAGGAAACTACTCCTGCCTGTCAGTACACAATCACTGGCCTGCTAAACAATGTTTTTCTTGGAACGATCCGCAGACAGCCACAGTTTCTTTATTATGCACTGGCAGAAATGTGTGGTGAAAACTTACTTTAGCCCAAAGAGTAATCTGAATTCATGATATTGGGCTGAATATCATGTTACCTCTCTGAGCTTCTGGCGGCTTGTTTGTTTAACTTTAATGAAGTGACTTAACAGCACGACTATGAGGTTCCTATCTCAGCCAGTTTGAGCTGCTCGAGGGAGACAGACAGACGGACAGAGCGATGAAGACAGACAGTGTGAGAGGGAGAAAAGCAAAGACTTTGCGAGACAGGCAAACAGAGTTGGAGAACATCAAATGAGACAAACAGCTTGAGAGATACAGATGGTGAGCGAGAGGAACAGGCAGCATGAGAGAGAAAGTCCACGAGGAAAGAGGTGCAAAGTGAGCAGTGAGAACTCTGCCACCCTTCAGCCCTTCCCTGCAGGACGCTGAAAGCTACACCCCTCCTGAGTGATCTCCAGGCCACGGTTCCTGGAAACGCCACTTTGAACTTATAGACGCTTTCTCCTGAGATATGTAGGGTTCCGCTGAGATGGGGCTCAATAAAAAGGGAGAGAATTTAAAAGCTACTACAGCCACCGTTGAAGAGCTCTGGTACACAGTGATATGTAAACTAGAAATAAGGCAGGAAAATCATCAAGCAGATGTCTGGATTTGTATGGAAGTCTGTTTTCACCACTGAATAAAAATGTAAAACTTTTTTTGACTTTTTCTCAGTTTTCCTTTAAACAAACTCACTATTGCAAAAAAATAAATTAAAAATTTCTGGAATTCTGGAATTTATGTCACGATTTTGAGAAAAAAAAAAAAGAAAATCAGAATTACGAGTTTATATCTCACAATTCTGACTTTATAACTTGCAGTTGTGAGTTTGTTACACAATTCTGTGAAAAAGCCAGAATTGCGAGTTTGTATCTCACAATTCTGACTTTATAACTCACAAATGCAAGTTTGTCACACAATTCTAAGAAAAGCCTGAATTGTGAGTTTATATCTCAATTCTGACTTTATAACTTTGCAATTGCGATGTCACACAATTCTAAGAAAAAAGTGAGAATTGTGAGTTTGTCACACAATTCTGAGAAAAAAGTCATAATTGCGTGTTTCTGTCTCACAATTCTGACTTTATAACTTGCAATTGTGAGTTTGTCACGCAATTCTGAGAAAAAAAGTCTGAATTATGAGTTTATATCTCAATTCTGACTTTATAACTTCACAATTGCGAGTTTATGTTGCGCAATTTCAAGAAAAAAGTCAGAATTGTGAGTTTATATCTCAATTCTGACTTTATAACTTGTAATTGCGAGTTTGTCATGCAATTCAGAGAAAAAAGTCTGAATTGTGAGTTTATATTCCAACTGTGACTTTATGACTTCACAATTGCAAGTTTGTTACACAGTTCTGAAAAAAGTCATAATAGCGAGTTTATATTTCACAGTTTTGACTTTATAACTGCAATTGTCAGTTTGTCATGTAATTGAAAAAAGTCAGAATTGCGAGCTTATATCTTAAATTTGACTTTATAACTTGCAATTGCGAGTTCTGAGAAAAAAGTCTGAATTGTGAGTTTATATTTCACAATTTTTACTTTATAACTGCAATTGTGAGTTTGTCATGTAATTGAAAAAAGTCAGAATTGCGAGTATATCTCAAATTTGACTATATAACTTGCAACTGCGAGTTTGTCACACAATTCTGAGAAAAAGTCATTATTGTGAGTTTATATCTTACAATTCTGACTTTATAACTTGTAATTGTGAGTGTCTCATGCAATTCTGAAAAAACAGTCTGAATTGTGTTTATATCTCAATTCTGACTTTATATTTCACAATTGCAAGTTTATGTTACGCATTTTCAAGAAAAAAGTCAGAATTGTGAGTTTATATCTCAATCCTGACTTTATATTTCACAATTGCGTGTTTATGTTAAGCATTTTCGAGAAAAAAAGTCAGAATTGTGAGTTTATATCTCAAATTTGACTTATCTTGTTTTACTTATATCTCAACTCTGTCTTTATAACTCACAATTGCGAGTTTGTTACGCAATTCTGAGAAAAAAGTCATAATAGCGAGTTTATATCTCAAATTTGACTTTATTACTTGCAATCGTGAGTTTGTCACACAATTCTGAGAAAAAAGTCATTATTGCGAGTTTATATCGCACAATTCTGACTTTATAACTCGCAATTGCAAGTGTCATGCAATTCTAAAAAAAAGTGAGAATTGCGAGTTTGTCACACAATTCTGAGAAAAAAGTCATAATTGTGAGTTTATCTCTCACAGTTCTGACTTTATAACTTGTAATTGTGAGTGTCTCATGCAATTGTGAGAAAAAAGTCAGAATTGCGAGTTTATATCTCAATTCTGACTTTATAACTTTCGCGATTGCGGGTTTATGTCAAGCAATTCAACAGCGTTGGCAATTCTGACTTCATTACTCTGAATTATGAGTTTGTGAAATTCGATTTCGAAAATTGCGAAAAGTCGCAATTACCTTTTGTTAATTTTTTTTTAATTCATCGGTGGACATAGGCTTTCATATGATTTGTCACAATTACTTAATTGTGAAATAATTTGTCACTAAACAAATGTACAAAAATTGCATTTGCTCTTTTGATTGATTACCAATTAATTCATTTTACTAATTATATTGTATTTTTTTACATTACATCATTGGGCCAAGACACGGATCTTGGTCTTAAACTATATTTGTTGGTAATTAATAAGAAATCTTCTTTTTTTTGTCTCTCCATAAAAACCTTTTCAGTGGCCACTGGACTTTGTGATGCCTTTGCCAGAAAACAATAAACAAGAAAAAAAATGTGTCACTTGGAAACACTACAAATATTTTCATTGTTTGATAACTGTTTATGTATGATTCAGGCTAGTTTATTGTTGTCTAAGTGAGTCATTCAGCCTCTCCCTAGTTCACCATTAAACACAAGCCCCTCATGCACTGTGCTGAGAGTCAGACGTATCCTGAACAGACAAACAGCGACCCGCTGTCACCTCTCTAATGTCCAGCAGATGGCTGTTAAAGGCGTGAACTGCAGGTGCACATACAAATACCTGCTTTAACACACACGCATAAGCACACACTTATAGACAGACAGAAACATGCACACATTTTTTGTACTTAAAGGAGTAGTTCACCCAAAAATGTACATTTGCTGAAAATATACTTGTCAAGATGTAGAGTTTGTTTCTTCATGTGAACATATTTGGAGATTTCGCCTTTGTTTAGTGAAATAATTGCCTAAATCTGCCTAAAAAATGTTTAAAAACAATGATTTACTTACTCTCAAGCCATCCTAGGTGTATATGACTTCCTTCTTTCAGATGAATGCAATCTGAGTTACAAGTGCAGCTTAAAAAATTTAAATATTGTGTGAAAAGTTTTTTTTTTTTATTGTAACTTATTTTAAAAAAATAAACTTTCATATATTCTAGATACATTACATGTAATGAAAAACATTTCAATGTTTTTTTTTTTTTTTTTTAATTTTGATGATTCATGAGCGTACAGCTCATGAAAGTCAAACATCCAGTATGTCAAAATATTAGAATATTTACATTCGAGTTTCATTAAATGACCATCCCTGCAGTATAAATTCTGGGTATCTCTTGTTCTTTCAAACCACACTAATGGGGAAGACTGTTGATTTGGCAGTGGTCCAGGAGACAATCATTGACACCCTCCACACAGAGAGTAATTCACAGAAAGTCATTACTGAATGGGGTGGATGTTTACAGAGTGATGTATCAAATGATATTAAATGCAAAGTTGATTGGAAGAAAGAAATTGGGTAGGCAAAGATGCACAAGCAACAGGGATGACCGCAAGCTTGAGAATACTGTCAAGTAAAGCTGATTCAAACACTTGGGAGAGCTTCACAAGGAGTAGAATGAAGCCGGAGTCAGTGCATCAAGAGTCACCACACTCAGACGTCTTCAGGAAAAGGACTACCAAGCCACTTCTGAAACAGAAACAATGTCAGTAACATCTTACCTGGGCTAAGGAGAAAAAGAACTGGACTGTTGCTCAGTGGTCCAAAGTCCTCTTTTTAGATAAAAGTAAATTTTGCATTTCATGTTGAAATCATGGTCCCAGAGTCTGAAAGAAGACTGGAGAAGCACAGAATCCAAGCTACTTGAAGTCCAGTGTGAAGTTTCTGAAGTCAGTAATGTTTTGGGGTGCCATGACGTCTGCTGGTGTTGGTCCATTGTGTTTTATCAAGTGCAAAGTCAATGCAGCCATCTACCAGAAGATTTTGGAGCACTTTATGCTTTCATCTGCTGACAAGCTTTATGGAGATGCTGATTTCCTTTTCCAGCACCTGCCCACAGTGCAACAACCACTTGCAAATGGTTTGCTGTCCATGATATTACTGTGCTTAATTGGCCAACCAACATGCCTGACCTGAACCCCATTGAGAAGCTATGGGATATTTTCAAGAGAAAGATGAGAGTCAATCCAACAATATACAGATGATCTGAAGGCTCAATAGTGCCTCAGCAGTGCCATAGGCTGATCACTTCCATGCCACACTTACTGATGTCGTAATTTGTACTAGGAGCAAGTCATTTGCTGTAATATGTGCTGCTGACCAAGTATTGAGTGCATAAATGAACATACTTTAAAGAACTTGAACTTTTCTGTTTTGCAAATCTGTTTTTTGATTGATTTTAGGAAATATTCTAATATTCTGAGATACTGAATTTTTGACTTTCATGAGCTGTATGCTCTAATTATCAAAAAAATAAAAATTGAAATGTTTTACTTTACATGTAATGAATCTAGAATATATGAAAGTTTCATTTTTTTAAATAAGATAAAAAAATAAAAATAAAAAAAAACTGCACCTGTATATTAAATTAAAGCTTTATAATGGCAGTGAATGGGTGAGACTTTGAAGTCCAATAAAGTGTATCCATCCATAATAAAAAGTACTCCAGGGGGTTAATAAATGCCTTCTGAAGCAAAGTGATATGTTTGTGTAAGAAAAATGATTGTATTCGTCTGAAATAAGAAAGTCATATACACCTAGGATGGCTTGAGGGTACGGCTGGGCAATAAATCGATAACGATAATTATCACGTGATATGAATTTCCTCGATAAACGATAACAAGAGTTTGATAAATGTTCAATATAATGTTTATGTGGCAAAGACGGAACAGAAGAGCGCTAGTCAAAACATGCCACTCAGAATAATTAGCTTTTCACCATATAAAAATGAGATTGCTACAATTTTTACAGATATTACTGATTTTTATAATGAACATAAATCTACATCTGCATTCTTAATCAAGCTACTACCAAATGTGTATTTCTAAGAGACAATTTATTATTATTATTAATATTATCAGGTAACACAAACCTGTTTCTTGATATGAAACAATATTACTCATTAAAACATGCAGAACTAAGAAATAATGTTTTCTATTAAGATACTTATTTTATGAAAAAATGAATGGAAAAAGTGAAGAATTAAAAAAAAAACATGAAGTGTTTGTCATGTTCTGACCATGTGTTTGTCATGATATTTGCAAGAAACTTTCACATTGTAGCAAAAATCTGAAGATATACTCTCTGAAGATAAGTCTTAATATCTTACATAATTTTTAATCTCATTTTAAGCATCTTTAAATCATTTCACTGGAAAACAAGACAAAAATACTTTTGATTCTTGGATGGATGACAATGCACTAAAGATGTTTATTAATGGTGATGTAGGTAACCTCATAACAAAGTTTCCCAGAATTTCCGAAATTCCCGAACACACGCTTAATCAGTAAAAAAAAATCAGTCAAATTTCCACTCTGATCTAGGATCAGATGGAGTGTACCAAAGGGTGTACTATGGGAAATCACCTCTAACGTTTACAGACAATTAATGAGTCATTAATAAAGTTGGTAAGCCTCGTCTCCCTCTGACCACATCCTTCAGAGCACTTCTCCGCGTCTGCGTTCTCCATTATAGGCGGGGTTGGCAGACCTCAGCTGCTACAGCGTCAACGTGACCTGTCACAAGAGAATTCCCTTCATCTTCTCCATCTAAAACACTCACCACACACACCGCTACCTGGTAGAGCCCCTCTGTCTGAGTGGTCAGAACAACAAAAGCTGCTCTATGCCTTACATATACAGTAATGTATCAGTTCGGCTCGACAGAGCGTGATAGCCAAGGGCAACAGTTATTTTTGAACTTCTGTCAGTAGAAGTTTCTGCACTCAAAATCAACTCAGCGGCACCTCTGAAATGAACCACACAATGACATTTAAATTTCCAAGCATCTTCTGCCAGAGTGATGAGCCAGCAAAGGATACAGAGGACTACTTCCTGTCTCCGCTAGCTTCCTCCAAATACTCAGTCATATTGTGATTGCCGTGTGGTTTAATGCTCAGAGAGGCAGTTATGGAGAGAACATCCCACTGGTGCAGGTTACCCCAAGTTCTCAGTGGCTCTGGGAGGGGAGAAGAACAGAGATGATTTACACAGCTCATCCCTCAGACACCGCCAACAGTGAGTCACAAAAATCTTTGCTCGTATGAGTCAGTGGAACAAGGTCGCCGCTCATCCAGACAAGAGCGAATGTGGAAAGCGACCAGCAAGAGAAACAAACGGACTGATTTAAAGAAACATTGTTCCAGCTGATTGAGCAAGTTGTCCTCCGATAACTATTCATAAAACATTTTCCGTCCGAACAGGGCGTGTTTATGTTTATCGAAGATAAAATGGGGGAAGTTTCAGAAGGCTAGCGAAGTGCAGGGAACTGAGTGCAATAGTCGGAAAATCCTATTCATTTGCTCTATAGAGAAATTGCTGTTTAATGATAATGTACAAACCTTTCACAAAAGTCATACTCATGAAAGATGGCATATCCTAGGAGCCAGGAGTCAGTGTGATTGCTTCATATAACAAGAAAGATAATATATTGTATAACATGTCCTATATAACAGTCTCATACCAAAATAAGAGGGAATGCATGTTATTTTTTTTTATTTAGTACTAACCTGAATAAGATATTTCACATAAAAGACATTTTCATAAAGTCCACAACAGAAAATAATAGTTGAATTAAAAAAAAAAAAAAAATGATATGTTTACATATTGATTTTTAATACTTTTTCAGTGATAGTTGTTCATGTGATAGTCCCTTGTTTGTCCTGAACAGTTAAACTGCCCACTGTTCAATAAATTCCTTCAGGTCCCACAATTCTTTGGTTTTCAGCATTGTGTATTTGAACCCTTTCCAACAATGACTGTATTATTTTGAGATCCATCTTTTCACACTGAGGACTACTGAGGGACTCATATACAACTATTACAGAAGGTTCGAATGCTCACTGATGCTTCAGAAGGAAACACAATGCATCAAGAGTCAGGGGTGAAAACTTTTGAACAGAATGGTGGCGTGTACATTTTTTTCCATTTAGTATTGACCTTCAGAAGCTATTGTTATATTATACATTATATTAATATATATATTTACACTGCCGCTCAAAAGTTTGGGGTCAGTAAGATTTTTTATTATTTTTAAAGACATTTCTTATGCTCATCAATGCTGCAATTATTTGATCAAATATACAGATAAAAACTGTAATATTGTGAAATATTATTTCAATTTAAAATATCTGTCTTCTATAAGAATAGAATGTAATTTATTCCTGTGATACAAAGCTACATTTTCAACATCATTACTCCAGTCTTTAGAGTCACATGATCTTTCAGAAATCATTGTAATATGCTAAATTATCAATGGTGAAAACAGCTGTGCTGCTTATTTTTTTTGGAACCTGGATTCTACTTATCAAAGAATCCTGAGAAAAAAAGAAAAATCACAGGTTTCAGAATACAAAAGTTCTTTAATTATAATCCACAGACAGGAGAGGCAGGAACACACTAGGTAACCTTGAAGACCAAAAATGATGGACAGGTGATGGACATAACGATAATGACAGGAAATCCAAATAAGGGTACAGAAGAGGGAGAAACCAAAATAGTTCACAGGGCTGTGACATTACTCCCCCATCCCAGAAGGTGCAATCCCACGCCGTAGAAGGACAGATGACTTGTAGGAGGGAACATAGGGGCGGATAAGGGCTGGAAGACAAAAACAAGAGAAAGTCCTGGTTGGAGGAGACTACGACGGAGGCCAGACCTCTGGGATGAGGATGAATAACAGAGTCCAAGGTGGTGACAACGGAGGAAACGTCCAAGGAGGAAACAGAAAAGTCCAGGATGGTAACGATGGAAGGAGGAGCCATGGAAGAGACGGGGGGATCTGGAGCAGGAGAAGCCAAGTGATACCCAGGCGGCAGCCATGATGGTGGCCCACGGTGGAGCCGACATAGGGAGGAAGAACTGACAGCTCCAGGGGGCAGGTGGAGCCCGTGGCGGAGAGAGACCACAAGAGAAAATAATAGTTGAATTAAAAAAAAATGATATGTTTACATATTGATTTTTAATACTTTTTTAGTGATAGTTGTTCATGAGTCCCTTGTTTGTCCTGAACAGTTAAACTGCCCACTGTTGACCAAATTCCTTCAGGTCCCACAAATTCTTTGGTTTTCAGCATTGAATTTTCACCGGCGACCGAGGCGAAAATGGCGGGACGACGAGCAACCAAGGCGTAGTTGGAGGGACGAGGAAACCCGATGGAGCTGGTGGGCTGACGGTGGAGATGAGGGAGCTAGGTGCCATGGTGGAGCAACTGGGTTGGAGGGCCGAGGCGGGGCCAGGGCCTCAGAGGCTGGAGGCGATGGTGAGGGATCCTCCAGCCATGACGCCGATGGAGATACAGACGGGGGGGGGATCCGGAGACAGCGGTGGCATGGCTGATGCACATGGATGAGGAAAGATAGTAGGGTGGGTGGGAAAACTTGGCTTATTTCTTAAGTCCCCAGTGTCTTGCTCAGGCTCACCCTCAGCGGTGGTGCAGTGGGCTGGGCTTTCCAAAGCCTCCTCTCGCTCCACGGGTGCTGTTGCTGGCTCTTGCACCTGGTCGGACGCGATGGGCTCAGGCTCCAGGGTGATCCTCGGCTCTGTCGCTCCTTTTTGCCATGTCTCAATGGTGTCGCCGCGCTTGAGGCTATCCGTCCGTGGTGGGTTCAGGCTGTAGCTCTGCTCTGCGGGTTGATGGAGGGCCGGGCACTGGGTCAGGAGTGAGGCTGGCATTCTTTGCGACGGTCATGGGAGATCCACAGGACGCCAGCACCCACTCGATGTAGCTCTGGAGGCTCTCTCGAGGACCCTCCCCAGATAGCAGCACTTTTAAGTCCACGGTAGTAGAAGTTGTAGAGGCTGCTATCCGGGAAGCACATGTATTCAGACAGAAACTGTCTCGAAATGGTCCTCGAGAGAGCGTTCCCCGTGCTCCAGCAGGAGGACAAGGACAGATGGGTTGTTCATGACGTAAAAACAAAAAATAAATAAATATTTTTTTTCTGTGTTTTTGATTAAATAAATGCAACCTTGATGAGCATAAGAGACTTATTTAAAAAACATTACAAGTCTTACTGATCCTAAACTTTTGAGTGGCAATAGATAAGTCCGTCACCTCATTCGCAATGCAACATGGGATTGAATGAATTCCCTCATGTCATACAAAATGTAGTTTAACAGAGTTGTTTTTTTTTTTTGGTTTCAAATCAAAGTTTTCATCTCTTAACACTCTTTATGGGAGTTTTTTTTTGAAAACCTAAGGGAGAAGTAATGGAAAAGAACTTCAAACTACCAAGATCACCAAAATGGGTGATCATTGTTTTGTTCTGTTTTTGCCTCCTTCTGATCAACAAAATGAAACCTGTGGATGGCCATCGCAAGCCTTGCGTTTGTTTTCTTATGTGTAATTTTTCTACTTTCTTCTTTATTCACATCATTAGTCAAAAATTATTAAAAGGTATTCAGAGAGTAAAGAGTGGAGGTGGCCAGAGACCACATTTCTTTTACACTGGTTATAAATCAGGAAACTAATAAATTGTGTGTTAAACGACTTCTTGCCCTCAGCATATATCATGGGAATGGACCAAATGAAGCCCTATACCCAGAGGACAAAGGAATGCTTCTGTTCATAACCATGATTTGTGAATGGTTCATGGGCTGTCAGCTTCAGAGACCCAAAGTGGAAGACGGGAGTAAAGGGAGCAGCAGGGCTTGAGTTATAGCGGCTGGAACAGCGCCCTCTAGGATGCTCACAGAGACAGCAGACTTTTCACCTGTCACATGAGGCTCATTTGTTTTAATTGGATTGAATTGGAGAAGTACACCATTTTTTGAAGGAAAAGGGTTTAAAACAAAAGGTAAAAGCATCCTTTGTACACTACAAATTTTGAAGAGTGAATTCAACTCCCTCCGAGTTAAAATTAATACTCGCCCAGAGTATATATGGAAACAACTGGTAAAGTTTTAAACTAACACTTTGAAAGAGTTAACATTATTAACACTCTGACAGTGTTAACTAATAAACTTTTAAAATGTCAAATTTTAAAGTTTGAAGTTAGTGAAGAAGATGGATTTTTGGGGATTTCTATGCATTGTTTTTTCATGTCTCATTTTTATTCATTTTGATTTGTTCACATCTTGTGTGCATTTTCTGGGCTAGTGGAAGTGAACTGCTGTGCTAATATAGTGTCACGAACACAGAAACCAACTACAAAAGTCA
Source organism: Cirrhinus molitorella (assembly GCA_033026305.1). Taxonomy (NCBI): domain Eukaryota; kingdom Metazoa; phylum Chordata; class Actinopteri; order Cypriniformes; family Cyprinidae; genus Cirrhinus; species Cirrhinus molitorella. The sequence continues at coordinate 20,220,204 of CM065123.1, read as the reverse complement.
GGTTATTTGCTAAATAATGTGTCAAATTTCAGTCATTTCAAGTCATTTCAGAATCCTCATGTATTGAAATCTTCCAATTTACGAAGCTGTTTTACAGGCTAAGGACAAAATATATGATCTATGATCTGCTTTGTTTTTTTGTTTTTACTAAAGGTGTTAAGATGTAATGTTAATGTACATCCAGCCTGTTACTTACATGTTTTAATCTATTACCATGTTTAAAACTCTTTTTCTGTAATCAAATTTTATAATAAGAGTCCTATCTTCCGTAACACATAAGGAAATATGTGTATTAAAGTATTTCTTTTTGATATAAGCCAGGGGTGTTAAATTCAAGTTTCAAGAGGCACGGCCTCTATATTTTCTTCCAAACAGAGGTCTGGACAAATTTTTTACATGTATTGTATTTTTACATTTAAATACATGCAAGGCCATTTGGCAAAAAATACTGTTCCATTTCGAGGGAACATCGAACTGCGTCCTCTATGGGGAACGTCTTCTTCTTGACCCGTGTCTGAAGCTTACATACAAAAAGTATTGGCCATCGACAGCGACCACATGGTATAAAAGGGTGCCGGTCAAACACATCATTCACTTCTTCTTCCTCAACAATTGTTTTTGTTTGTTGTTTTTTGCACAGTCGTGCATATTCAGTATGTCGATACATACTGCAACCTCCGGACCCGTCGGTCCTTCTGTGCAGGTAAGACCTTTATTGACATTGCTCTCCAGGCCATCTATGTTCTGCCTTGCAGGGCTTTATGGCACCTGCGCTAAGCTCAGTTGATCATGCACTCTTCTAAGTCAGAGCTTTATCGCTACTGTGCAGTGGTGGTATCTTTTTGAGGAAGGAGGGGCGGCCATCTGCCCTCCCGCGATTCATGAACTCCACTGTTAAGCAAGGAAATGATTGAGGGATTGAGGTTGTCTGTCCTTCCTGTGTTTCAGGTTTTTGGACCTCTATGTCGGTGGGGCCCCTTGCTGTTTTTTTCTGGATGTTTTTGCTATCCTGCGACCATCTCTAGGTGCTATAGGTGTAGTCTCCTGATTGCTGTGTCCCTGTCACATCCCTCAACCCTAAGACCTCTGGTCCTTCTGTTCAGGTAACCTCCAGTTTTCTTTCACATTATAGCGTTGCTCTGGGAGCTGCCTTTATCTCTGCATCGGAACTTCTGTTGCTAAGGCACAGAACAACTTTGCCCACTATTTCCACTCAGTGAATCCGTCCCTCTGAGGAGTGGACAGGATTTCACTGTCCTTCCAGGAGCCTCAGTGAGAAGTGTTTCTGCTGAAACCCTCCCTGACTGGCCTGGGGGCCAGTAACTCCTCCTATGGCTGCTGAATGCTCCTTCAGGACCCCATCGGATTTGTCGGCCACTTGCTGCCTCCTGATGGGCTTCCTGCAATCACATTGGCATGTACAGAGGTACTCAGGCTTCTGGGTACCTAAAGGCTCTAACCTAGAGAGCTCCTGCTATCAGCAGCCCAGGTCGCAAGACCCTCCTCAGCCCTTGTAATGTCTCTGACATTAAATGAGCTCGGTAGCGCTCTGCCCCCTTTAGTAACGCTTCCCTCGCCGAGGCGATGTCATTAAGCACACCACCCTTGGGCAGAATGGATAGACCCTCCTCTCTATGTGAGAGTTAGGTAACTACCCTGCGGCTGCTAACATTTGTCTGAGGTTTCCAAACCTCATCGGATTAGCTGGCCGCTTGTTGCCACCCGATGTGTTTCGCCTTCTGCCAGGCTGGCCTGTGCGGAGGCTGCACTAATCTATTTGGTCTCTTGGAGTTCCATAAGACAGCAGTCTAGGCCATCATTTTTTACCTACAGTATGTGTTCCTCAAGATAAGGGAATTGCGCCATTGATTGCTCCAATGCTCCGTATTCTAATCACTTGCCTCACAATTTACAAATGAACCACTGGTTATAATCAATAAAGTTCTCTACACAACGAATCTCTTATTTACATCACGTCTACACTTTGTTATAATGAGATGATTCCTGCTGAACACACCTGTTTCGCTGTTGCGTTCAAGAAATAAAAAAAAAAAAATCTGTGATTGGCTACCGATCTCCAGAACGCAAGCCATAACGCACTGAATAGTTTGCCAAATCTGCAATTAAATGCTATCATTACAACTGAAGGTGGTATTGCTTAGCACCCTCTACACCAGTGGTCTCAAACTCAATTCCTGGAGGGCCGCAGCTCTGCACAGTTTAGCTCCAACCAGCTCCAACTCACACCTGCTTGGAAGTTTCTAGTTAACCTGAAGAGCTTGATTAGCCTTGATTAGCTGGATCAGGTGTGTTTGATTAGGGTTGGACCTAAACTGTGCAGAGCTGCGGCCCTCCAGGAATTGAGTTTGAGACCAATGCTCTACACTGTAAAAAAAAAAATAAAATTGTTGTCAACTTAATTTGTTACCCTAATGCCTTAAAATTTTAAGTTCAGTCAACTCAAATAAGTTTATTCAAGTTGAAATGTTAAGTTGTACTAAGTGACAACTTAGATATTCAAGTTGACTAAACTAAAAATATGTTTGCTAAACGTAACAGCTGTGTTTGTTACTCGGCTGCCTTAAAACTGTAAGTTAAATCAACTCATATATCTAAATTTTCACTTAGTAAAACGTAACATTTTTAATTGTCACTTGGTAAAACGTAACATTTTTTTGTTTGACTGAACTTAAAATTTTAAGGCACCCAGGTAACAAATTATTTTAAGTTGACTCAACAAATAGTTTTTACAGTGTAGCACCACCAGTGGAATAAATGTCACATTTTGTGAGTAAGATTAAACGCTTTATTTCACTGTTTCCCATCCTCAAATGCTCCGCATCGCGAGCAAAGAAAATGGTGTCATCTGTGAAAAATATTTCAGATGGTCAGGCGCACACACAAGCAAATGTCCCGGATGACTAATAACACTCAATAGTGTTAATAACAAGGGTTACTTTTAAAGGATTAGTTTACTTTCAGAACAAAAATGTACAGATAATGTACTCAATCCCTTATCATCCAAGATGTTCATATCTTTCTTTCTTCAGTCGTAAAGAAATTATGTTTTTTGAGGAAAACATTTCAGGATTTTTTTTTCTATATAATGGACTTCTACTTCTTTTTTTTCAGTTTAAATCCAGCTTCAAAGGACTCTAAATGATCCCAGTGAGGAAGAAGAGTCTTATCTAGCGAAACAATCAATTATTTTTGAAACAAATTGACAATTTATATACTTTTTACATTTCAAACGCTTGTCTCTCGTCTCTGCAATGCGCAAATGCAGTCTGTGTGATCCGGGTCAATACAGTTAGGGTATACTGAAAAACTCCCATCTCGTTTTCTTCCTCAACTTCAAAATCATCGCTGCAGAAGTACCAACCCAGTGTTTATCAATGAACATACAAAGAATATCAAATGCCCTTTATGAAAAAAGAAAAAGTTAAAACAGCATTGTAGGACGATTTTAATGTTGAAGACGAACCCGAGTGCCCATCGCTGGTGTACACACACTGCCAACACACATATATGTTCAAACAACATGCAAAAGTGAACTTTGCATCCGATGACCCCTTTAATTAGAGTTTGAACTGCATAGACGATCACTTCATTTGTTATTTCGTCATCTGGTTGTTTTAGTTCATCTTTCGTCTTTGTTCGTACTTTCTTGGGATGTGGGCTGGGCAATGGTGTATGGTCATATTTCGTGTTGGCAGTTTCTACCATCATAGCTTCAATTTCTTCTGTTGTAATCATGGTCCACTAGCCCAGTAACGTAATGCTTGATTGGAGTTTACCATTATGGAAAAGGAAAATATTTGTTTAGGCACGTTACAAAAGTGAAACAAACTTGATCAAAAAATGATTAGTTCACTTTTAAAACAAAAATGTACAGATAATGTACTCACCCCTTGTCATCCGAGATGTCTTTCTTTCTTCAGTCGTAAAAAAAATATGTTTTTTGAGGAAAACATTTCAGGATTTCTTTCCATATAATGGACTTCTATGGTGCCCCCAAGTTTGAACTTAAAAAAAAATGCAGTTTAAATCGACATTTTGCAACTGCTTACACCACCATTTTGGAATTCCCCTCCGAATCAATTAACTTAAGATGTTAAAAAGTTCATTAAAAGTCAAAATTCAAGACTCGACTGCCATGAAAGTCATTATATACAGTCAAACCAAAAAATATTCAGACACCAGATGTAATTTTTGATTTTTTTTTAGTGGGTGCAGGACAATAGTTCATTTAGTGAGTATACTGTTTAAATAAAGTAAACTGTGACATATTGTATCCAAACATTCTTCATACAGTGGACTACCAGTAAAACTGATTTTAAAAAATTTGGGACCAAAAATTTGATTTGACACTTTGACCTGACTATGTTTTGTCTATTAAAGTTATTTGACATTATCAGAATGAATTTGTTCTGACACAGTTTAACTCTTGAATTCTTGTAATCTTTTATTACCATTTCTAAACTATAGAGAATAAACTGTAATAATAGTCAAATTATTGAAAAGACGAAAAGACCGTTGTATATTTACACCGCAGCATGCTTTCTGCTGTTAGGCACAAATAGCTCCATTCAACTGCTGCCACGTTTCACCAGCAGATGTCGCTGTTTGCATTGTAAATTCAGAATATTCCCAGACCAGTGTCATTCACCGGCATGCTTGTCCTTGGTTATTAAAAACAGCTTAAAGTTTTCCATCTGTAACTGCAATATTTGTGCTTTTTGGCATTAAGTAATCAATCAGTACCAGATACCATATCCTTGATTGACCTTGATTTTGTAAGCTGCTTTAAACACAGCCAGGTTACTGAAGCAGGGTTTAAAATGAGTCTTTCTGAGGACACCTGGATGCAGATCTGAGGGTTTATGGCAGCTTTATGGTAGTGAAGTGCTCCTGTTGTGCACGGCATGCATCACTGGAGCTTCCTGACAGGACAGAGAAAACAGTTAGTGTAATCATTTCCTCTCTCTAGCCCTTTCTCACACACAATCACACACACATACTCAGACAATTACACATAGAAAAAAAGTATGCCTATGCTGTTCAATTTTAACCATATCCATCTTTTTCTTCCTGTAAGTCTTGGTGCAGCCAACCCAGCTATTTTTAGCAGTTCAAAACAGCTTGTTTTGCTGCTTGATATTGCAAATACCATATTATATTAATGTATTAATAACGAGCACGCTGGTTTGTAATGCAAACAGTTTTACCTTTTACTGCAAGTTGTTATTCTGCACGTTATTTCCCCACAGCAGATAATGCACCAGAAGTTACTTTCCCATTGAGGAAAAAGTGGATATAGACTACTGTATCATATTTGATATACAAAATTCTAAGAACTCTAAACTATCAACATGATCAAAACACAACTACACAACCTACTATATGCCTTCTGCCCTCAGATCGACAGTTTATATATATTTTATCAAATAAAAGACTAGTATAATTCTAAATATATCCCCCTAAATACATATATCTGCTATGAATTTTTTTTTTGAGTAAACCTAAGAATAACTTTTATATTTTTGTCATATTTAAAGAAGAACACTTACTGGACTTACTTGGTTTGCTTTTTTCATTTAAGAAAAATGATGTCAAAATATATCAAATATGATACGCAAGGCTTGATGAATGTTTATTTGTACCTTTCTCAATCATCATTGTATTGCATTGCATTATATGTTTCACCCTCACTCCAAAATAATAAAACTACACAGCTTAATGCAGTATGTGCTCTATTCTAGCATAGTGTATTATTTATAATATTCGAAACAACATTTTGTCTTAAAAATGCTATTATTTTATGTTAGGCCCCACTGGGTCATGTTGACCTTTTAACCTTTTGAAGGGTTTAACATATATTGCATTCTTCATTATTGCAAACTGACACCGTCACACCTGACTCTTCATTCACTGACAGTTAAAACTGTCTGGAATGTGGTGATTGATCAGCTAACCAGGAATAAAGATGAACTCAACAAATATGTCACAAAATGTAGGGCTGTCACGATTACTTGATTCAATTTAAGTACTTGATTTAAAAAAAAAAAAAAAAAAAAATCTCAATTGCTTTTTCCTGTATCGAGTAACCCGTGGTGCATTTCACAGATGAGAATCCATGAAATGCATAGAGGGTTTGCATTGAATACATTGTTCTGCTAATTTACGCTGTCTAAACCACAGAAATAAATAAACGTGGAAGCTGCTAAATCATATAGAGAAGGACTTAGTAAGCAGGAGAGGGTGTGATATTTTGATAAACTAAAGTTAATAGGTGGTAAAGATATGTACAAGCAGTTTTAATTACATTAGCCTAATATTTCACCTACCTGACTAGAAATGATAAGTGAATGTTTCTAGTTAACCTGAAGTTAATGTTGTCAAGATTCTTGCCCTGGAAATCCTGGATCAGTTTGGCCAACCACAAACCCCTTCTTTCCTCAGACAGTTTTTTGCACTCTTTTCCTTCATTTGTTATAACTTTTGGCAGACTATAGTACTCCAAATGATTTTCGCGGTCCAGCCGTTTCGAACAGCCAAAAACATGACAACAATGGACTATTTTCAGCAGCGACAATCAGCAAAATTCGAAATTTCCATTCGGTTCAGTGGCATTGTTTTCATTCAGTGCCGCCAATATGGCCGATTAATGGCTCATTGTGAAAACACTATTATTAGACTGTTTCCCAAGGGTGCATATATTAAACCCATTTAACAATTATAATAAAGTATAATGCTATTGTGAATTCACAAACGCTATGATTTAATTAAATATATATATATATATATATATATATATATATATATATATATATATGCCGGTTTAATATGTGCTTTAATTATTTATATGCGTGTATGTTACGTACGTGCGTTTCAGAACGGCGCAATTCACAGTAAAAGCTTCTTCATGTCGCTTCTCCACACCAACTATTATCATTTACATGTGGAGCGTCTCAAACTCCATCTCTGCATATTGTTGTGAGTTTGGGTTTATTATAACGTACATCTGGGAACCCAACGTGCGCCATTTCATCAGATTTGTAAGGTAAATCATTTAGAATCCAAGTAAACACAGGAGAATTAGTATCTTTCTCACTGTTTCTCGTCGCGATTTCAAAATAAAAGTTTAAACCCTCACTCAAGAGTTTACACGTTTTGATGTCCACATATTTAAGAAATGACAGTGGCTGTAGCATTGGTGTCATAAAGAAATTGTCAAATATTAAAGATTAAGTGGACATTTGAATTAAATGTTGTTTAGTCAATAATAAACAAGGATTGCAGTCGTCAGGCCTTTGACGCCCTCTGCAGTCATTTATTATAATGAATAACGTACGTTAGCTCTGTTGTTTATAATACATTATTTTAACCGTTTTGTTCAATAAAACCATATGATTACTTGCTTTTTATACTTTATTTGAACTAATTATTATTGCTTCATTATATGTATTTTAAGTCATTTTAAATGCTGTTGTTCACTCAGGGTTGGATATTACCACAAAAAAACAAAACAAAAAAACAATTACGATTATGATTATCCGATTACTCGATTAATCGGATACATATAATGTAATACTTCAATATATATATATATATATATATATATATATATATATATATATATAAAGTGACATGAAACAAAATCTCACAAATAATCAGACTTAAGCAATTTTACAAACCAAATGTACACTTTTACATAAAAGTAAAATAGATCTCACAGTCCCTAGATAGTTCATCCACATGCCGCTTTCACCTTCTCGCCCATCTCCACAGAATGATGCAGCGATAGATCCCTTTCCAGAAACAGTCTTTTCTGTTCACAGCTGGCGAGTCTGCAGGTGAGCCAGGTGGAGAGGGTGCAGCCCAAGATGCCCAGGCTGGCCAGGCAGAGGAAGGCCAGGTGCAGAGAGTACAGGCTGTTCGCCCGTTTCACCATTGCACGCACAAACTGGACGTTGAGAATTCCCCCAATAAGTCCACAGATGCAACAGGCTGAAAACAGGATCATCTGTGATGTGAGACGGGACAAAATTGGTATGAGATAACAGTAATTACGCAGCATTGACTATATAAGAAGTTTCTTATTACACGATAGTATCACAAGTGTGATAAAGCAGGGATTACAGAAAATGTTTACAAGTCAACGTCAGTGGCTTACAATGGCTGTTATCTGTGTGAATGCGTACAGATTAGATAAAAAGTATTTATATTGTCACGCCTTATACTCTTACAGTCAGACCAGTTCTTTTCTTCGCACACAGCATCCCACATAGTCCACAGACGAGAAACTGAAAAACATAGATGTGTTAATATGTTAATATGACACATTTTGGATATGATAGTTTACTTGAACATTGCTGAACATTGTGAAGATAAAAATCACCCTGATTAATCCGATTAATTAGGAACAAGAATAATTACTGTAAATTATATTTTGAGGTAAACAGTATTTTAGGTATGATTTAAAAAAATATTTCAATATTTTAGTTATTTTAGTATTTATGTTATTAATATTTTAGTTTCCCATTGGATACTGTGATGTTAGAAATCACGCTGATTAACTCCGTACTTTGAGAAAAAGTGTTTAAATGTAATACTTCAAAATTATAATATAATATAATATAATATTAAACCTTTTTTCCAGACATTTTTTTTTTATTCAATATTTTAGTTATTTTTGTATTTTTGTTATTAATATTTTAGTTTCCCATAGGATATTGTGATGTTAGAAATCACGCTGATTAACTCCGTACTTCGAGAAAAAGTGTTTAAATGTAATACTTCAAAATTATAATATAATATAATATAATATAACATAATATTAAACCTTTTTTTCCGGACATGGGTCATGTAAATGATTCTAATTGAATAACTGAATAAATTAATTAACAATAGTTGAACAAATAAATAACTAAATATTTGACAGAAAAATATTTTAATATAACATCCATCCATTCCCAAAACTACTAAAGGGCTGTAAAGAATAGAATAGAATAGAAAAGAATTATACCTTATTTAAGTTTTAATCAACAAATAGTAATAAATTCAACAGTATTTACCAGAAATAATATAATATTAATAATATAATATAATAAAATTAAATAACTGAATTGAACAAATAAATTGAATGAAATATTTGACAGCAAAATATTTAATTTAATATCTATCCATCCATTCCCCAAACTGCTAAAGTGTTGTGAATAATATAATATAATATAATATAATATAATATAATATAATATAATATAATGTAATATACATTTAATATAGTACCTTGTTTTAAGTTATGGGTCATGTAAAGTTGAATAACTGATTAACAATAATTGAACAAATAAATTAAAATATTTGACAATATAATATAATATAATATAATATAATATAATGTAATTATATTATAACTTATTTAAGAAAAGGAGAAACAAATAGTAATACATTGAACAGTATTTGGCAGAGATATTATATTAAAAACATATAATATAATACAATATAATGTAATACAATATTATATAACATAATATTCCCCAAACAGCTAGTGGATATAATATAATATAATATAATATAATATTAGTTATAAAAGGTGACAAGCATTACCTTGTCATGCTTAATAGAAAAAAAGTGTAGAAATTACTTTGATTGATAAGCAGAGTAAAGTTGTCTATTTTTATTATTTGCCATTTTTGCTGATAAATATATTAATATAGTATGCAAATCTCATGCTAAAGATGCATTAGGATCTCTTACTTACACACACGCCGCTCCATATCGGTGTGGAGAAGGACTGGCTTTTCTGTAGCCAGCGGGCTTGTGTGAGCCCCAGCACTCCCAGAGAGATGCAGGACACCCCGAGTCCCATATGAAAGACAGAGAGGACCAGCAAACTCCAAACAAGCGCTCGCTTGGTGCACATGCTCCTCCAGGCATCATTCCTCACACTGTGAGAATGAGTCAAAGAGAGAAAATCCCTCTCCCACCTCGCCAACCAGCTATTCAGCTATTACAGATCTTCTGTTATACATTCCAGTTTTAAGACACTAAGTGTTTGCAAGTATAATAACAAATATAACCTATACACACATGCACAATAAAATCTCTGTGCAGCTACTGTGCTTTATTGCATATAAATGTATGTTTATCTGATTTCAGTACTCTTATACACAGTTGGACAGGTCGTTAAACGGCCATACAGGTCACATGACTACCTGACCTTTAACACACAAACCATAAAGAAAATACAGCCTTCTAATAGTCTATTAAAGCACTTAAAGCCCTTTAGGAGGTAGCTCACTCAAAAATGAAAATTGTTATAATTTACTCAGCCTCATGTAATTCCAAACCTGTATGACTTTCTTTCCTCTGTGGAACACAAAATAAGATATTTCGAAGGACGTTTCAACAGTTTTTGCAAGTCAATAGGGCCCAAAACTGTTTTTAAGGGGTGAACTGTCCTTTTAAATTGATATTCCACCCCAAAATGAAATCATTTACTCATCATCATGTCATTTCTGACACTTTATGGGTTTAAAGAGGATAAAGGTAGACAAAGAAGGTTGAAAATAAAGGCTTGGTTTATTAAACCAACTAAATACAGGTATTTGACAATAGAATATCAATGAAAGAGCAGACATTCAACACTAGACATAAAATGAAAGAACTGAAGAGCTTATATGGGTCAATGACGTAACGCCTAAATTTTCTGTCCAATTGTGTTTTTTCAGTTAAACATTGGTTTAAATGTGTAAAAACACATTAAAAAACATTAGTTAATTTCTGTTATGCATTAAGTGTCAAAATATCATGTGGTGTGACCGTCTGCCCATAACTTTTGTTTTGAAAACATCATTGAAATTACCCTAAATTTATTCAGATTAATTTTATGCCCTATTTGGCATGATTTTCAAAGTGTCCGATGATGTCCATTTTATGAAATATCATGTGGTGCGACCACCAAGAAACTACCGTTTTGGGACTTTTATGTTGAAACCCATTTAAAGATTGGACTTTGCATCATATACCAATTTGCCAAAAACCCATGGAAGCATCAAGTCGATTTGTCACTCTCTTTTAAATTTGGAAAAATACAACCTTTTTAATGGCTGGTATGTAGATAGTGAATATTAAGTTATTTTTACAAGTATTTATTTTTATTACAAACTTCATAGTGACCTTTTGTGGCAAGCTAGCTTGTTTTGTTCAGGTGGCCAATTCTGTGCTTGTAAATTGTTACTGAATTTGAAATATCATGTGGTGTGACCACTGCAGAGTGTATTCCATTATGGATATATGTTCTAGATTGTCATGTTTATGCTTTTATATTAAATTGATGGTTTATATACCTAAAATACTTTATTTTAGTATCATTTGGAATAGATTTTTGTTTCATTTTTGTGCAATATGAGAAAAAATACAAAAATAACATAAAATAAATAAATAGAGCATGTAATTTTAGTTTAATTATGCATTTATAAGTAATTTATTATTTATTTATTAATAACTATTTTAATCTATTTTACCAGATTCCACTGCTAAGTAACATAAACGCTCACCATAGGCACTAGGCAGTGGTTAATTCTGACAGAGCTAGTTACTTTTGGTATGAAACAAAGTCTTAGAGTTCAAATTTTGTCTTTTTTTCAAAGAAATTCAAACAACAAATACTGTTTTGTAGCTCTTTAACGTGTCCTGACAGATCTGGTAATAGAATGAAATAAAGATCAGTAAACATCAGAAGGTATAAAGACATCAGTACACACCATTTTTCAAGTTTAAGTCCACCAACGTTAATCTACTCTCCTGTCCGTTTCTTTTTCACACAAAAATTACGGATTTGCTGTTATGATCGGTCAGATTGCCTGCTAATCAAACTCCCAGTCAGTTGAGCAGCCAAGATTGGCCAAAGCCGAAATAACTGCCTGCAGTTAATGCCATATGCTGCCATTTTCTCTTTAAATAGATTTTTAATGATATAAGGCTTTTGTGTCATTTGGAGCGACCACTCATCATGTGGTGCGACCAATAATAGCCATTACTGTATTAAATTGAAAATAAAATATCTAATTTCTGTGTTTGAAATATGGATCACTGATACAATATTAAGTGAATGGTATTTAAATAAACATTTTTATTAGTTTTATACAATTTACAGGAAAAATAAGTCTGCTAACTACACTTAAGAGGGCAACTCTGAAATTGTAGAAAAAAATATGAGATCATTATTTACAAAAACTACTTTGATTCTAAACACTTTAATTACTGAGAACATCTAAATAAAATGTCAAGCATGTTAAGGAAATTAATTAATATATAAATCATGGTCGCACCACATGACATTTTTCAAAGCTACGGCCAATTCATCTAGATGAAAAACCACTAAAATCACTTAATTTAATATTTTAATATGAATTTATGTGTACACAACATTCTTAATGTTTGAACAATTACAATAGATATTACAATAGATTCGTCAATGACCCATATGCAAAATAATAATAAGAATACAAACAGGTGGTAACAAACAACAAAGTAAGATAACAAAGGCAAACAGGAACTGAACACAATAAAAATGACACCAGTTTCAAACCTGTCTGCATTTCTTTTTTCCATGAAACAAAAGAAGACATTTTGAAGAATGTTGGTAACCAAACAGTTTTGGGTCCCGTTGACTTACAGTGGGACACAAAACTATTTGATGACCAACATTCTTCTAAATATCTTCTTTTGTTCCACAGAAGGAAGTCTGGAACGCAGGAATGCAGGTCTGGAACGACACAAGTGTAAACGAGTAAATGATTATGAATTATTTGAATAATTCAGTACCCTTTTTTCACTAAACTACATTTTTAGCCACTTAATGGCAACATGACCACTGGAAGTGACATCTGACAAATTGAATATAAATGTAGTTTAACAAATGTATTATGATGGCTTTGACTCGGAAATAGCTCAGTGGGAGAGTGGGGGGATGAGAAAGGGATCTATTTTTATCTTTCATCATTACATAAACTCCAGATACATGGCCCACTATCCACACTGATGTGCTCAGATCTCCCTCAGTGAGTGTGACACTGCTCGGCCACCCTCTGCATGTGATCCGGTGAAAGGGTCCTGCGACAAATGCAGTCACATCCCATTAATCTCAGTTTGATGTGCCTCAGTGCTTGTGAAAACACTGTCGAGTATGACCGCTCTGTGCTGATTTACCTTCAGGCGCTTCTCACACGCTCTCTCTGAGATCTGCAGCACAGGATGAGTTCTCTCCGCCTGAAACCTTCATTAAAAAAGTGTTAAATAGTCCCACTGTATTTTTAAAGACCAATAAGCAAAGTAAAAAAGGTAGATTGTTAGGTTATTAAAGTAATTCTACACTGTAAAAAGTCATAACCTGATCTGATTTAACCCATAAAATTAGTTTTGTTTGTATAAATTAATGTATAAAGGTTGAGTCAGTAATATTAAATAACTGAACTGAATAAAACCAGTTCATAGATGTTACTTTTTTAATATAAAAGTAGTCCATAAACTAGTAAATGTCTCTTGTTTTCTTTCTTTCTTATATAAATGGCTTCTCAAGCTGCATTTTTAGCTTTTTACTGCTCGGAAAGCATTAAACAACTGCTTTGAAAAGGTTTCAGATTGACTTTTTAGAAAAGAAACTGCACTACACCAGAGGTCACTGTGTTGAAACTGTGCAATGTGAAGCCTGCTGTTTTCTCTGTTTGTGCCTCTGAAGTGTGAAGCCAGTATGTTTTCCGGTCATTACCCTTGTTTTTCTCATTAACATGTTGTGTCACAGACACTGAGGTACCCTGCAAGTTCTAAACTGGATGGAGATGCAGCACATCCTGCCCACACAATACTCAGCACTCTATTCTTAACCTATTTTTACCCTTTGTTTCACTGTTATATCACTCTGTCATTATTTTTCTAGTTTTTGTGATCTACTGGATAATGATTGAGGATAAGGATATAGAAAAAATACTTTGTACTCATATTTGCTACCCCATTAAAAATAGAGCGTGGCACAACTAGATACATGTACAGTTGAAGTCAAAAGTTTATGTACACTTTGCAGAATCTGCAAAATGTTAATTATTTACCCAAAATAAGAGGGATCATACAAAATCCATGTTATTTTTTATTTAGTACTGACCTGAATGAGATATTTTACATAAAAGACATTTAAATATAGTCCACAAGAGAATATAATAGTTGAATTTATAAAAATGACACTGTTCAAAAGTTTACATACACTTGATTCTTAATACAGGTCCTTCTCAAAAAATTAGCATATTGTGATAAAGTTCATTATTTTCTGTAATGTACTGATAAACATTAGACTTTCATATATTTTAGATTCATTACACACAACTCGAAGCAGTTCAAGCCTTTTATTGTTTTAATATTGATGATTTTGGCATACAGCTCATGAAAACCCAAAATTCCTATCTCAAAAAATTAGCATATTTCATCCGACCAATAAAAGAAAAGTGTTTTTAATACAAAAAAAGTCAACCTTCAAATAATTATGTTCAGTTATGCACTCAATACTTGGTCGGGAATCCTTTTGCAGAAATGACTGCTTCAATGCGGCGTGGCATGGAGGCAATCAGCCTGTGGCACTGCTGAGGTGTTATGGAGGTCCAGGATGCTTCGATAGCGGCCTTAAGCTCATCCAGAGTGTTGGGTCTTGCGTCTCTCAACTTTCTCTTCACAATATCCCACAGATTCTCTATGGGGTTCAGGTCAGGAGAGTTGGCAGGCCAATTGAGCACAGTAATACCATGGTCAGTAAACCATTTACCAGTGGTTTTGGCACTGTGAGCAGGTGCCAGGTCGTGCTGAAAAATGAAATCTTCATCTCCATAAAGCTTTTCAGCAGATGGAAGCATGAAGTGCTCCAAAATCTCCTGATAGCTAGCTGCATTGACCCTGCCCTTGATAAAACACAGTGGACCAACACCAGCAGCTGACATGGCACCCCAGACCATCACTGACTGTGGGTACTTGACACTGGACTTCAGGCATTTTGGCATTTCCCTCTCCCCAGTCTTCCTCCAGACTCTGGCACCTTGATTTCCGAATGACATGCAAAATTTGCTTTCATCCGAAAAAAGTACTTTGGACCACTGAGCAACAGTCCAGTGCTGCTTCTCTGTAGCCCAGGTCAGGCGCTTCTGCCGCTGTTTCTGGTTCAAAAGTGGCTTGACCTGGGGAATGCGGCACCTGTAGCCCATTTCCTGCACACGCCTGTACACGGTGGCTCTGGATGTTTCTACTCCAGACTCAGTCCACTGCTGCAGGTCCCCCAAGGTCTGGAATCGGTCCTTCTCCACAATCTTCCTCAGGGTCCGGTCACCTCTTCTCGTTGTGCAGCGTTTTCTGCCACACTTTTTCCTTCCCACAGACCTCTTGCTTGAGGGCGTCAATGATGGCCTTCTGGACAGCGGTCAGGTCGGCAGTCTTACCCACGATTGCGGTTTTGAGTAATGAACCAGGCTGGGAGTTTTTAAAAGCCTCAGGAATCTTTTGCAGGTGTTTAGAGTTAATTAGTTGATTCAGATGATTAGGTTAATAGCTCGTTTAGAGAACCTTTTCATGATATGCTAATTTTTTGAGATAGGAATTTTGGGTTTTCATGAGCTGTATGCCAAAATCATCAATATTAAAACAATAAAAGGCTTGAACTACTTCGAGTTGTGTGTAATGAATCTAAAATATATGAAAGTCTAATGTTTATCAGTACATCACAGAAAATAATGAACTTTATCACAATATGCTAATTTTTTGAGAAGGACCTGTATATATCTGTTGTTACCTATTCTGTTGTTTTTATTTATTTATTTTTAGTGGTAGTTGTTTATGAGTCCCTTATTCGTCCTGAACAGTTAAACTGCCCTGTTGTTCTTCAGAAAAATACTTCAGGTCCAACAAATTCAAAATTTGTGTTTATTTGAACCCTTTCCAAAAATAATTGTATGATTTTGAAATCTATATTTTCACACCGAGGACAACTGATGGACTCATATGCAACTATTACAGAAGGTTCAAATGCTCACTGATGCTTCAGAAAGAAAAACAATGCATTAAAAGCCAGGGGGTGAAAACCTTTTGAATTTGAAGATCAGGGTAAATTTACCTTTTTTGTCATTTGGGAAACATGTAAGTATATTCTGTAGCTTAAGGGCAGTACTAAAAAACATGATAGTTAGGCATAATAAGACAAATGTACACATCTTCATTCTGTTCAAAAGTTTACACCCCTGGCTCTTAATGCTTCGTATTTCCTTCTGGAGCGTTTGAATCTTCTGTAAAAGTTGCATATGAGTCCATCAGTTGTCCTCAGTTTAGGGCTAGGCAATATGGCAAAAATGTAATAAATTTTTCCTATATTGATCGATAACAGTATATATTTCAATATATAAATTGTTAATGCTGCCAGCTTTCAAAGAGTAACCCAACTATGACCGAAGCCACAAAAATGTCAGGATTCACTAATTACATTTTTAAGTATAGTTTATTAAAAAAAGAAAACAGATTACACATTTGGCCTTAAAAAATTAAGACAACTTACTAAAATAAATTAAAAACTAAAAGTTTGGCAAAAGAAGGTAAATGAGAGTAAATGTGCAAAATGTAAACATAAAACTGCTGTAAATATAATTTGTAAGTAACACAATTACAGTTTTTTCTTTTCCAGAAAGACAAGTCTGTCTGTACATTTTCTGGCTTTAAGAGGTAGATTAAATGTGCAAAATATAAACATAAATTGCACACAATTTGTCAAACTTTTACTTTTTTTTGTCAGAAAGACTAGACTGTCAGCAGTATCTGGCTTTAAGAGGTAGATTAAATGTGCAAAATATATAAATAAATAAATATATTCAATTTCTATTCATCACAAGTTGTAAGACCATTTTATTTTTTATTTTTTTTTGAAGACTAGTCCAACTGTCAACAGTGTCTGGCTTTAAGAGGTAGTTTAAATGTGCAAAATAAAACTATAACATAAAACTTTACAATTTCTAGCCAGTGCACATAATGTGTAAAACGTTTACACCAAATTTTACAGATCGTTTTAATCTGCACCTCATCGCTTTTCAAATACTTCAAATAGCCAAACCACTTTCATTTAACTGAATTCGTGCTACCTTTTTTGTCGACAATTACATCATTTTTGGATAATAACTCGAGGTTAGTTTCACTTTCATCTCTGCTTCCACTCATCTTTGTGTCGAGTTTGTTTTGCAGAGTGCCGTAGGAAATTGACTTTGTTTGTTGACTTGAACCTTAAAAGCTGCACGCTGATTGGCTGTTGTCACATATTGCTGCTGTGTGATTGGCTTATATAAATCCATGTCGAGTAAAAATGCCTAGAGCTAATCATAGTTAACGTAATATATTTTATCGCGAATCGATATGATATAATTTATCGGTACAGTAATTGTGGGACCTGAAGGATTTTTCTGAAGAACAGCGGGCAGTTCAGGACAAACAAGGGACTCATGATCAACTACCACTAAAAAAAACAAAAAAAAAAAAACAGCTGTGGATCATTCAGGTAACAACACAGTATTGAGAAACAAGTGTATGTGAACTTCTGAACGGGGTCATTTTTATAAATTCAACTATTATTTTCTCTGGTGAACTATTTTGAACATTTGTGTGATCCCTCTTATTTTTGTAAATAATTAGCATTTTGCAGATTCTACAAGGTGTATGTAAACTTTTGATTTCAACTGTATATGCAAAAGTAGCATATATAAAAACCCATAGCAGATCTTTACAGGTGGAGCTGGGGAGGTGGAGGGTTTCAGAGGAACTGTGGAAAGTGCACTGCAAAAGGCTAACCAGCCATTTAAATGTAAAGCAGCAAGCTTATTGGCTGGGTATGCAACATGAACCAATCAACTTGTGCCTAGTAGTTTAACGCTGTGAATATCATCACTTTGAGTGTACGACCCATCAGCCTGCGCCATCTAGAGATTCATGACAGAACTTGGCATAATCACAAAGACCTAATCTTAAAGGCATTCACACTTTGAACTCATCTGTGCTTGCAAAATCATATTCATCTTAGCACTTCATCTAAATAACGAACACCTAACTAGCCAAATCTCCATAAAAGACTTTTATTCCACCCCATTTCATTGTAGGTGACCTTAATTCTTAAGCTGAATTGGCTTTGCTCTATTGCTCAATGGATGCCAAAGGTGAGCAGCTTGCAGAATGGAACAAACCAGTCCTTGAGAATTTCTCAGCTGCTTTGTGAAGTAAAAGTACCATTTCTTCACATACCAGACGCTATGATGTAACACCAGTATGAAAACAATGGCTAAAGCTTCTCACCAAATAATAAAAGAGCAGTTATTGGTGTTTGGCAAGGCACTTTCAAGTAACTTTCTAATATCTTTTATTCTGAAAAACACTCTATTATCCTCAGCCTTATCAAGCATATGTACAACGAAACCTTAAAGGAGAAAATAATAATGGAGCAATAATGGTGTCCAAATATAGCGTATTATTATCACTCATTTAGAAATAGGTGCAGCACATGAGAAAAAGCAACACCCATTGATTGTGTATCTTGGAATGCATTCAGATTTAAACATCAAGTTGTGTCTGGGCAAGCTTCTGTATCACATTAAGATTTTAAAAACTTTTCTAAACATAAAAAATTGCATATTAACAGGTCTGTGCAGTTGTCATAGTGTAAAAAAACATTCCCAGCAAACAGTCAGGACCTAGAGGCTGTAATAAGCCTATTGTATATCTAGACAAAATGATCCAAAAGCAGACTGAATCATTTCCTGGATTAAAGAGAAGTCATAAAACTAGGTGTGATTGATTAAAAGGTGCGATAAACAAGAATGTCAAGCAAATACAGCATGTTTATGATTTAAGATTTTTAATGCTTTTTTAAAAAAAAGTCTCTTCTGCTTACCAAGCCTGCATTTATTTGGTCCAAAGTACAGCAAATTTACTCAAATTTTGAAATATTTTTTCGATTTAAAATAACTACTTTCTATTTGAATATATTTTAAAATGTAATTTATTCCTGTGATTTCAAAGCTGAATTTTTTGCATCATCACTCCAGTCACATGATCTTTAGAAATCTTTCTAATATTCTGATATGCTGCTAAAAAACGTTTATTATTATTATTAAGTTGAAAACAGTGTAGTAGAATCTTCTTTAGGTTTTTTTGATGAATGGAAAGTTCAGAAAAACAGCATTTATCTGAAATATAAATCTTTTGTAACATTATAAATGATTCAAAATACCTTATTTTGTCTTCCACAGAAGAAACAAAGTCATACAGGATTGGAACGACATAAATGAGAGTACACAATGACAGAATGTTCATTTTTTGGGTGAACTATTCTCAAGAAACCTCTCTTTTATTTGGGTCAGTGCTACTTAAACCTAATTTCAGTTTGCAAACTTCACTCTAGATAACCAATCAGATATCTCTAGTTTCTCCTCATCACATGCTGAGATTGGGATTGGGTCTTGTGTTACCTAAAATAACACACTAACAGCCCACAGGCTGTGGGACAAAAGACCACCCAATTAAGTCCAGAGATTTGGACATGAATTACATTAATATCATAGAGATGTGAGATGGTTTGTAATCGTACAGAGTATGTAGAGGGATAGTTCATCCAAATTTCTCAAAGATTGACTCTATGGTAGAACATTTCTGTAGCATACCGAGCCTTTTCCTGCGCTTTTACACTTTAGTACTTCATAATCACAAGTTGGTGAAAGGCCAAATCAGCTTAGCTAAACTTTTAAAGGGTGACACTGAACAATAAAACTCTAGGTAATCTTGCAAGTTAAATAAGCTACAGATACCACAGGAAAGGGTGAAGGACATTTTGATGTGCTAGCATGTTTAGGGAGGGTTGGGAATTTGAAGAGACTATGCTTATGTGTGACTGAGAGCGCTTAAAATCTCAAAGCAACGGACCATACTTTTTTGAAGTAGCCTACTTCAGATAGATTCTTCAGATTCTAGCATGGCTGAAGGCTAATGAGCTTTATGAGTATCCTATTTTATAAATGAGGCTATGACATTGAGGTCACTATAGAATCCACTGTCCACATTATGGCATCATTTTCAAATCATTGAAATACAGTGACAGATTTGAGGCTGAGTTGCACATCACTGCACTATGTAGAATGCAATGCACATATCCACCTTTTTCTTTAACGTGGAAGTAAGCCTATGGGCGTTACTTCCGATTCGTTAGCCACTATAGAGAAATAAGGAGAAGAATAACAACATGCAGTGAACGGCAAAACTATTTGCACTACATCTTCATACACAGCAACCCATCAAAATAGAAGTTCAGTCTAACTTAAGGAAACTGTGAGGGAAATATTACTTAAAGGGGTTCTATTGTGCTTTTTCACTTTTTGAATTTTAGTCAGTGTGTGCTATGCATTTTGCCCCTTAATGTAATGATAGTACTACTAATTAAATTATAATCAAAACACTGTTTTTACCAGAAAAATGTAAATAAACATCATAGTATTTCTGGAATTTCTAATTAGAAATGTTTTTGATTTATAAAACTTTAATGAAACCATTAAACTGTGTAATGTCTTCTAACATAAGTCTTCATGTTATCTCTCATATTTGGAATCTAGACAATGATATAATGACAAGATCATGAGACGCTGTCTGCTTCCTTATAAGGATGACTTGTACCTTTCCATATTTCTGCTGACAGCCAAATATTTCACTTCCCTAAATCAACTATATATATATATATATATATATATATATATAATACATCACTTTCATTAATTAGTTAAAAATAAAGAGATAATTGCAACTTTTTATCTCACAATTCTGACTTTTTCCTTGAATTGCGATTTTACATCTCACAATTTACTTTTTTTCTTAGTATTACGTGATAGAAATGTAGTGAAACTAACTGCGAGAAAATAAAGTTGCGATTTTGAGTGATAACGTCAGAATTGCGAGATATAAACGCATCTCTCAATTCTGACTTTATAACACAATTGTGAGCTATTAAGTCAGAATTTCAAGATAAAAAGTCACAATTCTGAGAAAAAAATTGAGATACAAACTCATATTTGTGAGGAAAAAAGTCAGCTTGCGAATCTGACATTATAACTCAATTGCAAGTTTATAGCATGCAAAATCTTTTAAATAACATTTACTGAAGTAATTTCAAGATTAAAATACACTTAAAATAATTTTTTTATTAACTTTGCCCTTTATTATAGAGCTCCTTCATGAAATAAATGGTTACATCTTTAAAGTATTATAACAAATCTCAAAGTGTATTAGCATTAAAAAAATACAGCAAAATAGATTTTTAAAGACTTTTCTAACACAGGAAAGGTTTGCAATTATACAAGGACCCTCACTCTTAAACACTGTATTAGTACATTTAAAATGACAACTAGAAATACACAATATATAAAAATAGATTAATACATTTTTTCCAGTATCATACAATATACTTGAATATAACGAAGATATGACATTAGATGTTAAACCTAGTATAACAGTACATCCTTGAATAGTGAAATTATCAATATACAATGACACGGACGAATAATGAGTCACATTCCGAAGGGGGCCAAAACGCATGTAACACTTACACCAGATATTCCACATACAGCTTCAAATATTAAAACGTACTGATATAGATACTTTGAGTTCAGCAAAACTGCTTAACGAAAACAAAGAAAAGAGGTAACCTTGAGGCAGTTCATCTAGAATGAAAATGTTTCACAATTAACGAACAAATCTCCTATTTCTCTTTCCACCAACAACCCTTAAAAGCAATGTATAAGGGACTTAGTAACAACTTTTAAGAATCAGACAAGTTTTCAATTTCATTGTCACAGTGAATTCCACATGAAACACATAATATACAAACAGGTATACAGTAACAAATATTCAGTACTTTTCAAATAACAGAAGCATCAAAAATATGGCACAGCTATCATTATGAACTCAGCAGGATCACCTCAATATGAAGTGCAGGCACTCCAAGAGCCGTCTCCTAATCTCTGAGGAAGGCAGATGCCCTTAGGACCTCCATGCAGTTGACAGTGATGAGAGCTCCAGTAATCTGTCTCCACTGTTTGGTCACTGGGCTCTTCATCTTATCCAAGGCCAGGTGAAGGTCCTGGATCATATCCCTGTAGCCGTCCCCATACCGCTTACTCCAGGCATACAGGAAGTCATATGCAGGCTTCCACATTGACTATTGAATGAAGTAAAATGAAATATATTTAAATGCTGACAAGTCCAATGGCATGAATAGGATTGCACAAAAAACTTCATCAGCAAAAATTGAACTGGCTTGAATGGCTTTACTTCAGAGCAATTACATGCAATGAAATATAATATCATTGTCATTTGATGGATAATGTATGGAAGCCTGTTTTCGCCACTGAATAAAAAATAACAAGAGGTCATTGCGACTTTTTATCTCACAATTCTGACTTTTTTCTTGCAATTGCGATTTTACATCTGACAATTCGGACTGTGAGCTATCAACTGCGAGCCATTAAGTCAGAATTGTGAGAAAAAGTTTTTCCTCTCAGAATTATACTCACAATTGCGAGTTTACGTCTCACAATTCGGAGAAAAAAAGTCAGAATTGCAAGATACAAACTCGTATTTGTGAGGAAAAACAAGTCAGAATTACGAGTTTATATCATGCAATTCTGAGAAAAAAAAAAGTTTTCAGACTTTATAACTCAATGGCAGGTTTATATCTGATAATTCTGGGGGGAAAGTCAGGGAAAAAAAATCTGAATTGTAAGATACAAACTTGTATTTGTGAGGAAAAACAAGTCAGATTTGCAACTTTATATCTTTATATCTAAATCTCACAATAGTGTGAAATAAAGTCAGAACTGTGAGAAAAAAATCTGAATTGCGAGACACAAACTTCAGAATTGTGACTTTGGACTTTCCAATTCAGACTTTATTTCTTGCTATTCTGACTTTAACACTCAAAATTGTACATTTATATCTTGCAATTCTAACTTTAACTCTTAACTTTTAAATTGCAAATTTATATCATAAAATTCTGAGGAAAAAAAATCTGAATTGCGAAATACAAACTTTGCAGGTTTATATCCCACAAATCTGACTTTATATCCCACTATTCCGACTTTATAACTCAATGGCAGGTTTATATCTCATAATATCAATTCTGGACGAAAAAGGTCTAAACTGCAAGAAAAAAGTCTGAATTGTGACATACAAACTTGTATTTGTGAGGACAAACAAGTCAGATTTGCATCTTTATATCTTGCAATTCAGACTTTATTTCTCACAATTCTGACTTTTTTCTCAGAATTGTATGATATAAACTCACAATTACAAAGTACAAAGTAAGAATAGTGTGAAATAAAGTCAGAATTGTGAGAAAAAAATATCAGAATTGCGCAATACAAACTTGTATCTCAGAATCTTGCAATGCAGACTTTATTTCTCGCTATTCTGACTTTATAACTCGAAATTGTAAGTTTATAAGTTTATAAGTTGGAATTCTAACTTTACAACTCACAACTGCAAATTTATGTAACAATTCTGAGAAAAAAAATCAGAATTGCAAGAAAAAAGTCAGATATGCGAGATACAAACTTGTATTTGTGAGGAAAAACAAGTCAGATTTGCATCTTTATATCTTGCAATTCAGACTTTATTTCTCGCTATTCTGACTTTATAACTCAAAATTGTACGTTTATATCTTGCAATTCTAACTTTATAACTCGCAATTGCAAATTTATATCACAATTCTGAGAAAAAAAATCAGAATTGCAAGAAAAAAGTAAGAATTGCGAGAAAAAAGTCAGATATGCGAGATACAAACTTGTATTTATAACTTGCAATTGCAAATTTATATCACAATTCTGAGAAAAAAAATCAGAATTGCGAGAAAAAAGTCAGATATGCGAGATACAAACTTGTATTTGTGAGGAAAAATAAGTCAGAATTGTGACTTTGGATCTTGCAATTCAAACTTTATTTCTTGCTATTCTGACTTTATAACTCACAATTTTACGTTTATATCTTGTAATTCTAACTTTATAACTCGCAATTGAAAATTTATATCATACAATTCTGAGAAAAAAAATCTGAATTGCGAGATACAAACTTGTATTTGTGAGGAAAAACAAGTCAGAATTGCAAGTTTATATCCCACTACTCTGACTTTATAACTCAGTAGCGGGTTTATATCTCATAATTCTGGGGAAATAAAGTCAGAACTGTGAGAAAAAAATCTGAATTGCGAGATACAAACTTCAGAATTGTGACTTTGGACTTTCCAATTCAGACTTTATTTCTGACTATTCTGACTTTATAACTCAAAATTGTAAGTTTATATCTTGCAATTCTAACTTTATAACTCACAACTGCAATTTATATCATACAATTCTCAGAAAAAAATCTGAATGGCAAGTAAAAAAAAAAAGAATTGCGAGAAAAAAAGTCACAGATATGCGAGATACAAACTTGTATTTTGAGAAAAAACAAGTTAGAATTGCATCTTCAAGTTCAGACTTTATTTCTCGCTATTCTGACTTTATAACTCAAAATTGTGAAATTCTATCATGATTTTGAGAAAAACAAGTCAGAATTGCAAGTTTATATCTCGCTATTCTGACTTTTTTTCCTCAGAATTGTATGATATAAACTCAAAATTTTGAGTTATAAAGTCAGAATAGCGAGAAATAATTCTGAATTGCAAGATATAGTGGCAATTCTGATCTCGCAATTGCAAGTTTATATCATGCAGATCTAAGATAAAAAGTCATGATTGTGAATTTTTTTTTTTTTATTCAGTGGCAGAAACTGGATTTAACCCTTAAAGACCTGGAACATTTTGGGGCACCTGATGCACCTATATTTTTCTTTGTTTTTGCAGACCTATTCTTGCAGTCAGCATCAAGCACCATATATCATTATAAACAGAAGAACTTGATCTTTATGTCTAGCTAATTTAAAGTCACAATGTTCTTTTTGTTTTCTCTAAAAGTGAACTAATTTTCAGAATTTTAGGAAAAACGCTAGCAACAGTTGGGTGTTTTACAGTGTACTCAATCAAAAACTCCTGAAGTTTGAATTTTTATCTTACTTTTTCAGATAAATATATTCTTAATCTGAGTATGAACAAAATAAATCACTGAAGTAGTGAAAAATCACTAAAGTACTGAAAACAATTGCACAAATTGTCTTGTGCAACAAAAATATAAACAGCCTTTTGGTTTGTGTTATGTCAGAGGGCTCTGTTGTGTGCATTTCTGAGCTTTTTCAAAGAGTGCTGTCATGCAAATGTGTTACTTTTGTTTTCATCAAAGAAGCATTAGCAAGAAACATGCTAATTTGTGGTTCAAAAGACCAAAACCTATGTTTATTATTTGAATAGATGACAGTTTGAACCAATCTGGGCACAGGGGTGGGACTAAGCATCAACAATCGTTCCTGTTTGGCTCAGAGGAACAAAATGCATTGGTTTAATCTGATGAATCAATTCAGTGGAATTGTGATGACGTAATCACATTCACTACGGAGCCTCTGAATATCCAAATGAGACAAATGCGATATCAATGAAAAGAGTAGACTTTGCTTTACGAGTCTTTTTAAAGCATTCAAATTGGCTTTGCGGTTCAAAAGATATTAAACAAATAAGAACAATAGTTATTTTTAGCCGCGGGCGGCTGTTTTTGGTTTTTGAGGGTTAATATGGATGTGGTGAAAAGGCTACCAGTGATCAAAATATTGATTTTGAAGTCATTGAAAATGATAGTTTTGAGAAATGGTTGAGATCACAAACATGAGCCAAATGTTGACTGTGCTAGGGAAACTGCCTTTGACAGTGATGTTAAAATAATCTGCTTAAATTTAACTCTAAATTTCAAAACTAAAATACACTTTATTTTATTCTTTTGTAATTGTAATTAAAATATCACGAGAGGTTTATGCTATTGCAGCAGTTCGAGGTCCATCCATGTTGGATATGTAGGTCAGGGTCGCTAAAGACTCGAATATGTAATAATGATTGGCGAAACATCCATGCATTTAAAGATTTATGATCAACTGAAAAAAAAAATAACTTATACATTTTTGATTTTAGCTCACCTGGGTACTAACTTCTCCATTTTTCCCTTTGTGTGGTGCCTCATAAGCAGCAATCTGGGCATTGGAGAGCTTCCAGAGTCTCTCGGCAAGTTCCCGCCATCGCACTCCCAGCTCGACTGCTGTGGATAGAATCACTATATCCTGGATGAGATGGGCTACTGCACCTTGAACATCCATTTTTAACAGCCCCTGTGAGGAATATAAATCATTAATAAAACTCGTTCCCTCAGAATTTTGTTGTACACATTAATGTCAGAATTAGGGCTGCAACGCTAAATTGATGCATCGCAATTCATGGATCGATTCTGAGGTTTTCTGAATGCATCCCGATTCCTTCTGGATTCGATTCTGAGCTTGGTTTTTAACAGCAGATGGTGCTCTAATCTAGTTTTTAACCACACTCAAATGCTAACGAAGAAGAGCGCTGAAGATCGCTTGTGCATTCAGCTCAGAATGCTTTTATGATGTGAGATTAATGTAAACAGCCCACTGTCAACACCCTTGTAATTCACTTCATCCTTTTCAAACTTTAGGTTGAAGTGTGTGTAAGAAATTGATAGCAAGCAGAGTACGTCTGTTTCTAAAGCATACAATGCTCTCTTCTGTTCAAAAGTAAGCTCAGAATCCTTTCAAAAGAGAATAGCGATGCATTCGAAACATTGCAGAATCGAAGCAGATGCATTTCTTGATCTGTGATCCATCAATTTATTTTCCCAGCCCTAGTCAAAATAAAAGATGCATACCATGATAAGCTCATGCTGGAACTTTTTCTTGATCTTCTCTGCATGACAGTCTTCCTTGAGCTTTTCCAGAACACAAGCCACCTTCTCTGCCTCCGTTTCAGCGTGTCTCCTGGAGATGGCTTCACTTGAGACCTCTGAGTAACCGAGAGCCTCCGCAAAGGTTCTCCAGCACTTGACGTGCTCTGTGACCAGGGTTTGAATAGCGGAGTACATGTAGGTGAGTTTTTTAAAAGGAATTGTCATATTGTCCAAGAGGACTGATGTGGTGAGATTAATTCCGGTGAAGTCGATGACTTGATCCCTGGTTATCACCTTCAAGTTCTTACAGTGCACCAAGCCAACTCTTCCTCGAAGAAAGCCAATGTACCACTCCTTAACCTTCATCTGACCTACAGATCTGACCGTTTCCTTAGAAAGCAAAGCAATTGTATCACCTTTGAAGTATTCCAGAAGATATTCCACTCTCGGTTGTCTGAGAATCGATTTCAATGCTACCCCGTACCAATGCAAATCCACAGGTCTGTCCTGAAACTTCTGGGTAAGTATTTCTGGGATTGATTCCTCGGGAATGGGCGTGGAACGAGTCACTTCCCTCTGTCGATCTGCTCGCCTGTGGTTGTGTTTTTCTGACCTCAGAGGAGCAGCTTCAGGAGAGGCAACACAGAAATCTCCTAAAGTGAGATTGTTTGGATTTTTCACCTCAATGTTGAGTTTGAAGGGACTCATTTCACCTCCACTCACCTTGACCAGATCTAACGGTAGATGGAGCACTTTTCCTGCTTCAAGCTGCTTCTGCTTAACCTCTTTATTGAGATCCACTGGTTTCACTTCGAAGTTTGAATCCAACACTCTAGAAGCAATGTGAAGATCGTTAAGACCATGTGGGTTGAACTGATGTTTTCCCCAGAGCTCCAAGACAACAGGGGGTAGGTTCCTGTCACCCCTTTGGATATCAGAGAAAGGGAGCCTGGGTGGAATATTATCATGGCTCGATAGGACCAGCACCACTTTGATCAATGGGTGTATGTGCTTGGGACCGTAGATGGCCACCGTAATATTGCGATCCAAGTAGTCCCATACTGACATAGCAGGTGGTTCCAGAACAGTGGCCTCGGCGGCAGTTATGACATACATGCGTGGTTTTAAATCAAAGAGCTTCATTTGTAACACATCATTGTATATGTAACAGTCTTTTATCTTCTGATAAGGTCCCTCTTTCCTCTGAGAGACTAGACCCACAAATGAGGTCAAGACGTGACTTGTGGGGTCACTTTTTACTTTGGCAGCCATTCTCATCTCTAGCGAAATGCCCCCTGATATATTGTGGTTACTGAGGTTGACTTCTAAAAGAGGGCTCAGAGTTGTGGTGTAGTTGTTGTTTATTCCAGCGGGAGGATCGAGGAGTACTTTGAGGCCAATTTCTTGGATTTCACCTGGGGGGACGTGTCCCTGGGGAATATGGGCAGTGATATTGGAGTCTGGCAACTGCACAGAGCCTCCGTTGTGGTCGATCTTGCAGAGGATTTGAATGTCTGTGGCCTGAGTCTGGGCCCATCCAGGACTTTGTTTCATTAGGCTCAGGTCCAAACAGGACCTGGTTAGCTGCCTATGACTCAACCAAGCCATTTTGTAAGCTTCTCTGTCATTCTTCAACCACTCGAAATCAGGATTAAGAAAGGATTCCTTAGAGTTGAGTCTCATCGTTCTTTTGTCTTCCTTCTTCTCAAGGCTGTCAAGTATATCCGAGGCACTTCTCCACCTCCCTGATCGGTTTAAGTTGTTTTGTCTGGGTGCTAAAAGATGAGCAAAGTTTGTTTCATCTGAGGAAGTGCTGAGTGAGTCCTCATTAATACTGTCAAACAGAGATAAGGGATCCTCTTTTAGCATGGACACTCCAGAATCATAGGTGCTGGCGTGGACGATTTCATTTAGGAAAGGATTTGACCTGCCCAGCTGATTCCAGAAGGGATTGGTAGTTTGTTTGGGATTTTCAATTTCTTTCGGCAGGGCAGGCCACTCTGAGGTTTTTCCAATCTCATAACCATATCCCCCTAAGAGAAGAGAAGAGAAAATATCAAATGTCAGGACAGCCAAGAAATAAAATTCTAAAACAAAAGTCTCTTCTGCTCACCAAGCCTGCATTTATTTGATCTAAAGTATCAAATAAAATATTTTTTTATTGATTGAAAAGTATCAAATAAAATTCTGAAATATGTTTAATATTTAAAATAGCTGTTTTCTATTTGAATATATTTTAAAATGTAATTTATTCCTGTGATAAAAGCAAAATTTTCAGAATGATTAATCCTGTCTTCAGTGTCACATGATCCTTCAGAAATTATTCTAATATGCTGATTCGCTGTTCAAGAAGCATTTTTTTTATTATTATAATCAAAATTTGGAACAGTTGAGTACACTTTTTTCATGATTCTTTGATGAATAAAAAGATCCAAAGATCAGCATCTAAATGATGATAGAAATAATAATTTTATTAAACAAGGATGCTTTAAATTGATAAATTGATGATAAAGACATTTATAATGTTACAAAAGATTTCTATTTCAGATAAATGCTGTTTTTCTGAACTTTCTATCCATCAAAGAAACCTGATAAAAATTCTACACGACTGTTTTCAACATAATAATAATAATAATAATAAATGTTTTTAAGCAGCAAATTAAAATATTAGAATGATTTCTGAAGTATCATGTGATTGAAGTAATAATGATAAAAATTCAGCTTTGAAATCACAGGAATAAATAACATTTTAAAATAGATTCAAGTAGAAACTGTTATTTTAAATAGTAAAAATATTTCAAAATTTTACTGTTTTTGCTGTACTTTGGATCAAATAAATGCAGGCTTGGTGAGCAGAAGAGACTTCTTAAAAAAACAAAAAATCTTACGGTTCAAAAACTTTTGACTGGTAGTGTATTTGTTAGGACAATTTGATTGAGTTTGTGGAGCATTTTATAAAATGTCTTCACATTATTTACAAATTGCACTGAAAACAGATTGGATGGATAAAACAATTTGCAGAGAGAGCTCAATTTAGCATACTTACCATGAAGGTTATTGTTGTTGATGGTCACATTTTCATCAATATCTATCAGCGTTCCTTCAGATCTGCTCCGAAGTAGAGTCCCTGCACGACTGTTTGACTTTACCTTTGCAGCTGCCATTTTGAATATCCAACATCAAATGACAACAGTCTTGTCTCTAATGTAAAAACTATTGAAAAAGAATAAACAAGACTTTAACTGCAGCAGCTTGGATTCAGTAAGGACACCTTTTATCAAAATCATTTTTGCTGTATAGTGTTCTTGAGTTGGTTACTGGAGATTATTATAGAGTGTTTTCATCAATCAGCCATATTGGCGGCAATGAACGTAAACAAACCCACTAAACTGAAAGAAACGTACATATTTTGCTGATTACTGCTGCTGAAAATGGTCACTTATTGTCATGTTTTGAGGAACAAAAGGCATTTGTGGATGGCCAAATTTAACCAGGATTTCCAATACAAGAACCTTAACAACATTTATGTTTATTCTTATAATTTCTGGTCAGGTAGGTGAAATATTAGGCTAATATCTTAATTAAAGGTGCAGTATGTAAGATTGGCAGCTAGCGGTTGAAATGGGTACTGCAGTACAAAATCTAAATACTGGAGAGAACCATTTCTACTGCTTTCTCCTACTCAGACTCAATGCTCGTTTTGGCTGGCATAGTTTTGCCAGATTGAGAACACGCTACTAGCCTTTCACTATAATTTAATGAGTTGATTTACTGTGTTTTAATGTTCCTTCGCTCATATATCATTGTGCAGCATGTAATATTGCCAACTAGTGGTTGAAATAGGTACTGCAATTCCGTCCCGGAATCTGCCCGAAACAGACATTTTAGAGTAGAATTACTGGCTATAGCATTAGTTTTCAGAGAAACATAACATGTTTCCTAAATATCTACAAACATATGTTATTTTTTTGGCTTAAGAAGAGTCAAAAACTTACTTACAGCACCTTTAATACTGCTCGTACATATCTTTACCACCTATTAACTTTAGTTTGTCAAAATATTGCGCCCTTTCCTGCTTAGGAAAAGTCCATCTCTATATGTTTTAGCAGCTTCTACATGGTTTCGATGGTTCCATGGTTCAGACAGCATAACTTAGCAGAAAAAAACATATTCAGTAGTACATTTATATGCAATCCATGCTGCTGTTCACATCAGAGTATCGTCAATATGGTCTGGCATCAGACTAATTGACTAAATCGTGACCTAAGTGCAAACCCTCTGAGATTAATTATTGTGTTATGCAGTGATGGAAACGGACAAAATTCACTGGGGGGACTTGGAGGGTAGACGGTGTTAATGGTAATTTTAGATGTCCTTTCAGATGTATTTAATTATAAAACCCTTTATACACTATAATAACATTACAATGATTTAATATTTTCTCTAATCTTTCTTGGATAAGACAGGCACCTGCAATCATGGCCAAATTAAAGATTTGTTGTGTGTTCCTACTGAAAAAACAACTTAGGAACACCTTCTGATCATTGACAGAAACTATATTATATCCCATTATGAAGCAATATTTGAAGTTTTTTGTTTGTTTGTTTGTTTGTTTTTTACTTTAGTATTGACATTTTTCTAAATTTATTATATCTGTGTCATCTTTTGTGACCAAAAGATTTGGATTTTTTTTTTTTTTCAACAATTTGAAAAGATGGATCTCAAAATCATACTGAAAAAACAACTTCAGGGAACACCTTCTGATCATTGACAGACACTATATTATATCCCATTATGAAGCGATATTTGACTCCTTGAAGTTTTTTTTTTTTACTTTAGTAATGACATTTTTCTAAATTTATTATATCTGTGTCATCTTTTGTGACCAAAATATTTGGATTTTTTTTTTTTCTCAACAATTTAAAAAGATGGATCTCAAAATCATACTGAAAAAACAACTTCGGGAACACCTTCTGATCATTGACAGAAACTATATTATATCCCATTATGAAGCGATATTTGAAGTTTTTTGTTTGTTTGTTTGTTTTTTACTTTAGTATTGACATTTTTCTAAATTTATTATATCTGTGTCATCTTTTGTGACCAAAATATTTGGATTTTTTTTTTTTCTCAACAATTTAAAAAGATGGATCTCAAAATCATACTGAAAAAACAACTTCGGGAACACCTTCTGATCATTGACAGAAACTATATTATATCCCATTATGAAGCGATATTTGACTCCTTGAAGTTTTTTTTAACTTTAGTAATGACATTTTTCTAAATTTATTATATGTCGGTCATCTTTTGTGACCAAAAACAAAAACTTTTTTTTTTCAACAATTTTTTTAACAATTTGAAAAGATGGATCTCAAAATCATACAGTCATTGTTGGAAATGGTTCAAATACACAAAAATTCTGAAAAACCAAAGAATTTATAGGACCTGAAGGATTTTTCTGAAGAACAGCGGGCAGTTTATCTGTTCAGAACAAACTTGGGAATCATGAACAACTATCACTAAACAAAACAAAAAAAAAAAGGACTGTGGATCATTCAGGTAACAACACATTATTAAGAATCAAGTGTATGTAAACTTTTGAACAGGGTCATTTTTATAAATTCAACTACTATTTTCTCTTGTGGACTATATGTAAACATCTTTAATGTGAAATATCTTACTCGGGTCAGTAGTAAATACAACAACATGCATTGTATATGATCCCTCTTATTTTGGTTAAACAATTAACATTTTGCCTAATTTCTGCAAGGGATATGTAAACTTTTGAGAACAACTGTATATCAATATTTGACATCTCTGTGTGATATATTGTTTATTTAAACAGTAAACAGTCGTTTACAAATAAATAACTCAACCCTTATGGTTAAACAATGAGTCAATCAATGAGTCAATCAGTGAAACTCCCCTTGTTGTTTTGAATCATTTCTTCTGTCGAAAGTCTCTGAATGTTGTTCAGTATCCTCTCTGTCCTGTCTGTGGCAGTGACTCATTATAATACGTATTATGCAGTGGTAATGCATGAAAACAGGTCTGTCTTGTCTGAATATCAGCATCTCTTTTACAAAGCTTTGTCTCAGTGGTGAAGGGCTGAGAACTCTATTCAAATCAACACGCGCTAACACGCCCTGCATCCGCCACGTCACAATACACCTGTTTGTTTTGTAACGCGTGCAAACGTCATTCTGTATTAAAAACATAAACGTTCTATTCTGCTGAACGTTTCTCTATTAATTTAATGATCAGCCAACTAAAACGCCACAACGACACACATGTGATGCTGTAGGCTAGCCTACTCCAACATGCACAAACTTTTAAATCAAAACACGTGAAAGACTTGTAGTCAAATACTTATTTTTATATAGATATACATTAATGCTTAGGTTGGACAAACAGCCTTTACAGCCTAAATAATATATTTTAAAATTATTTAAACGTAAAACACTTACCTGGAGCATGATAGTTCCCCCACTCAGTCCTTATGCGAACTTTTTAATCGTCGGGGAGTGTCACCAACTGTACACCTTACACTTCTGTGTGCCTCTCGCTGCTTGAATAGTGGAGAAGTGCATACTGGGATACGTAGTATTAAACAGCCAAACAATTGTGTTGAATGTCCTTCCCAGGCTCTTAATTAGACTCCACCACCCACAAGTCTCTTCTTTATGTGCGCAAAGAGCGTTGCAACACCTGAAACCACATGGAAAAAGTGGTTTCGGTAGGCAAATGAGGGGAAATGTTTTTTCTTTCTATGTTTAAAAATAAAAATGGAATAAACTACAGGACTTCAAATTGCTATCACGAAATAACTTTTTGTTTTCTTTTTATTAAATAGCTGAAACTCAACAAAGCCAAACCAGAAAGAGAAAACAACCTTTCTAGAAGAGGCTATAGCCTGCAAAATTGATGAAACGATCATATGTTTTCACATGTTGTTCATAAGGATTTATGAGTTTATAGCCCTCCTTAATGACGTCAATGAAATTACCTGTTCACACGAATCATAGGCCTATTTATGGTCCGTTCATCGCAAATTGGCTACGCCTTTAATTTTTTCGGTTAATTTCTTGGTTATGTTTTTCTCTCGGGTCGTTTAGGTCATTCACTAATAAAACTGAGAGAATGTTTTTGTTTGTATGATCGAATTATTGTATTATTTATTAATTTATTTTTAATGATGTAATAATTTTCATTTATTTCATTTCGTTTATTAGGCCTATATTGTTTACATTATGTATTTTAAATGTCACGGAAAGTGCATTTTCACCATGTTTGTGTATCAAACGTCATGTTTATAGCCATAATATTATCTCATAAGTAGACACAGAGGGCATGCTTTCATTTCAAAATTCCATTTTAAATTGATATTTAGTAGAATTAGATTCAAGACAAGACTGCCTTAAAACGTAAACGTCAGTGAGGTCTGTAACATCATATTTAATCATATTCTAAGGCTCATTAACACGATTAAATGTCGGTGACCTCCATCTAGTGGCTAACTTTAGCTAGTTCAGCTATAAATTCGTGGTAACACATGGTAGCCATTTCGTAAGGACATGATTTAACAATATACAATGCTTTTTAAAACAATTATTATCTAGGTTAATGTTAATTTACAAATATTATTGTAATTATTGTTCAGTGCTAATTCCTGTTCATGCATAAGACAGCTATTATTTTATACATTGATCAATTATAATTTATACTTTATTGTTTAATAGTTATTTTTTTGTATTTTTTCTTACCTATGTATTTGAAAAGCTACACAAATAACACATATATATATATATATATATATATACACACACACACACACACATTTCCCATAAGAACTTGGAGTGCATGACACATTTATTAAATAAGTCAGAGGGTAACAAGTTTAAAGGTATCACATGCTTCCAGACAATCAAAGATCTTGAAATTTTAAGATCACCATTGATAATGCCGCCCTAACATTCAAAATTAATAATAACTGTGATCAGAGTTCATGCCACCATCACCCCAAACTTAAGCTAATCAGATGAGTCAGGAATGTCCTAAGAAAGAATGTTTTCATTTCTTTTAGACTGGCACCTAACAGTTGATCAAAAAAGAGATAGATAACAAGGTTATATAATGTTAATTCGGTCATAGGTGTCAGTGTGATGCATCCAAGTTTAACTGGTTCTGCACTCTTAAAACAAAAGGTTCTTTATTGGCATTGATGGTTGCATAAAGAACCTTGAACATCCATTTCACCTTTTAAATGCAGAAAAGGTTCTTTATAGTGGAAAAGGGTTCTTTATATTTTTTAAATGTTCTTACCTGTCCAGTCAAAGGTTCTTTGGGGAAACAAAATCACTGTAAAAACACTCCTTTGGAGCCTTTATTTTTATAAGTGTGCAATAAATGGTTTACTGCCTAGAACAAAAATATAAAACGTGAGCAATATCTAGATATAAATGTGAAATTATAAAAGACAAAGGTACAACCTTGTACTCAAATTCCATTCTTGATGTGTAACCCTGTGCAAAAGTCAAGTCAAGTTCTTTTTTATTTTTATCTAAACATAAATTTACGGTATCTAGTTGTGTAACACTCTGTGTTTAGTGAGAAACCTGACTGTACAGGTGTCATGCGTATTTAAAAGGAAGGAATTCCGCCCATGGCGTTCTTTCATATGCAGGTTCATCTTGAGAACATTGTCAAACCAGTATGTTGATTGACCTGTGAGGCTGCCATCAGAGGAGACAAATATGCCAATTATTTCCTAGATCAAGTACTAGAGTTCACAGGTGCAACCGAGTTCATTCATAAATGCACAGTTATATAAATAGAGACTTGTTTGCATACGGCGCCAAAATATGGACTAAGTCACGCTATATGCCCGCATGCTCTTTGTTAATGTGTTAGAGGTCGACGCAGCTCCAAAAACAACTCTCTGTAGATATTATCTTATAGGTTTGCTCTCAGAAACGTTGTTAATACAAAGAGCAATACTGAGAAAAATAACAATATTGTATTGAATTATGGTATTTGTAAAAGCTGATACCAGTCAAAAGATTTTAAATGTTTTGAAAGGAGTCTCTTCTGCTCATTAAGAGTGGTATTATTTTATCCAAAAGTACAGCAAAAAAAAAAAAAATAAATAAATAAATAATTGTACTATTTAAAGTTTTCTATTTGAATGTATTTTTAAAATGTAATTTATTCCTATGATTTCAAAGCTGAATTTTCAGCATCATTACCCCAGTCTTCAGTGTCACATGATCCTTCAGAAATCATTTTAAATGCGTATTTGCTGTTCAAGAAACATTTATTATTATTATCAATATTTAAAACAGTTGAGTACTTTTTTTCAGGATTATTTGATTAATAGAAAGATTCAACTTTTTTTTTTAAAGATATAGGATATATAAATTAATATTTTTTTATTTAGCAAGGATGCTTTAAATTGACTAAAAGTGATGACAAATACATTTATAATGTTACAAAGATTTCTATTTCAGATATTTTCAAAAAATTGTAGTCAGCTGTTTTCAACATAATAATAATAAATGTTTTTGAGCAACAAATCAGCATATTAGAATGATTTCTGAAAGATCATATGACAGGAGTAGTGATGCTAAAAATTCTACATTGAAATCATAGAAATAAAATACATTTTACAATAAAAAAATGTTATTTTATATATTACAAATATTAAAAAATGTTACTGTTTTTTTTGCTGTACTTTGGATCAAATGAACGCAGGCTTGGTGAGCAGACTTCTTTAAAAATAAAACAAAATCTTAAATAGTAGTAGTGTATGTTTAATTAATAAAAAAAAGCCAATGCTGCCTGCATAGCAGGTTTCTCGATCAAATCCCGCCTCTGCCATTAGTCAATCAAACAATATCCCGCCCTCAAACTCACGCCATTGGATGCTCCCGTCGGGATGGCCAAAAAAGCAGAACAATTATTTGAAAATGCCAAGTCATAGCGTTTCATTATCCCATATCTACCTTATATGGCCCAGTTGTTTCTTCATATTAAAGTTTGACAGGAAGTAAGACGTCACTTTAGAACGTCACATTTAATCAGTGATGAAGGCGTAAACGTACCATAACAGAATAGAAGGCTTTGATGGAAATTCTCATATTCCCTATAAAAATTCTAAAGCAGCTCCATTTTGAACTCTTAGGAGGAACAAAGTTCGTATGAGTTAATTTTTCATTTTTTTCATATAACCTCATTTCACCTAGTTTTTTCCGCTATAAGGGCAAAAGTCACTGTATATTCTCCTTTACACGCCTACATTTGTGCGTTGACTCAAGAGGAGGCGTGCCCAGGTATCACAAAGCGGTATAAAACATCATGTAACAGAAGGAGAGGCTCAGCCTATCTAGATATTGTCTGTCCGATTGGAGCTTTGTGATCACCACATGGGGTAAGCTGGTAAAACTGTAAAATTTACATATTAAATGCTTCTTATTTTTTTTGCGTT
Organism: Cirrhinus molitorella; assembly: GCA_033026305.1. Classification (NCBI taxonomy): domain Eukaryota; kingdom Metazoa; phylum Chordata; class Actinopteri; order Cypriniformes; family Cyprinidae; genus Cirrhinus; species Cirrhinus molitorella. The sequence goes on along the minus strand of CM065123.1, from coordinate 20,182,803 downwards.
TCACTTTGTTGGGGCTTTCTGGTAAAAATCGCAGAGCATTAAAATAGGATATATTTCTCTACACAAATGTAAATATGGTTTACAATTTGAGTTTTTAAACTAAAATAAAAATTATTTTTTTATTTAAAATGAAATATTATATGCGTTTTCGACCATAGGCTATCATATTTCGCTTGTATGCTAATACACTTCCGTTTGTGTTATAACCGGTTATGTAACATGCGTGCAGGTGGATGATGAATGTATTTAAAGCAAGAGATAAGCTTATGTAATAATAACTCCAACATGCTAGATAAGGAGAGT